>OVAY01000089.1:0-46304 GCA_900406395.1 Kernera saxatilis
TAGTATATTAATAGTTTTTGATATTTCCCCATTTTTATAGTTTCTGATATTTCTCATTTTTTAATATTCTTTTTTCTTTTTATTGGGTATTTGTATTTTTAAAAAGCTTGCGGTTCAATTTGCTTTTATTATTATGTTATTGAAAAACTTAGATACCATGTTATTACATGTTGAATGGGAAAAGATAGAGCGGTTGTAACATATGGCGGAGGAACTGTTTTTGGACCGTCTCCCATTCATAGCCTAAAGTAAAAAACATGTTTTTTTCTCAAATAAAGTAAAAAAAAAACATGTGTACTTATTAGTATTAATTTTTTGTGCAAAAATATGTGTACTTATTTGATATTCAAATAATACTTATTTAATATTCAAATAATGTTCCTAAAGGTGATAACGCGTTTAGAAATTCAATAACTATCTAATTTGTTCATGTATATAAAATTGATCATATTTTGACGATATAATACTTATTCGCTTTCTTTGAGTGCTGACTTTTATCGTATTTTTTTTTGTTTTTGATCATATTTTGAGTGCTGACTTTTATCGTATTTAGACATATTAATATGTGAACTTAATAGCATTTTCACATGTTAATAGCATTTTTTTCGTCGATTATTTTATTCACGTCATCTTCAAAATTAATAACAAGTTTATGTACGTGTGCAGTATATCTTTTGTGGATTTCTCGTCTGATTAAAACGTTTGTCGTAGAGAGAAAGAAAAGAAAAAATATCTACCTACAATACAAAAAACAGATTAGTTGTTTTCTGAAAAGAAGAGAGATAATTAGTTAAGAGCAAGAGACGACGACAGAGACGCAAATTAATGTAGAGCCACTCAATATGATATAAAAAACGAGAAAAGACGAGGACACTCTTTTGTCTTTGTCACTGACACCAATCTTTATTTAATCAATACTCCTTTATATAAATAAATACGTGCTGTCCCATGGAAGCTAGGAGCAGCTTTCGACATTTAATGCTTACAAACTTCACCCGAAATTTTTTTTTTAATAACATAAAATAAAAAATAATTGAGGCACATCCAAATACATGCATGTATCGCTGTATTTTTTTTTTTTTTTATAATTCAAGATAAATCCCAAATCTATGGAGGGACCAGACTAATTCTGGAGGAGGTGCAGTCCATGAATAGATTTTTTTTCTGGATATGCAAATGGGCCCGAAAGCAGGGGTCTATATCTATGTGGGTGTCTAAAAACAATATGTGGTAGTTTCACGCAGCAGGTGGATCGAACCTGAAACGTATTGGTGTCCTAGGTCCGTTTCCTTACCACTTGACCACAAGATTCTGGACATGTATCGCTGTATTACATCGTAGTTCATCAAACACGGATGTATTAGCGATGGTCGTAATTTTTTTCACTAGTTAACGATGGTGTTGTTATTCATGCAAGCGGACGTTGAATACATAAATGAAAGATAGAATTTATAAGAGAAAAATGAATTAGTATAGACGCGTATTCTTTTTTCTTAGAATGGATTGGCTGCTTGATAGTATTTTTTTGGTTAGAACAATCGAAAAATTTCATGATTTTTCCTTAATTTAATTGGTCAACGGATATTGGCAGCTTGCCATTCTAATGTCAAGGGAGGACCACGAAATCTAATTTACACGTTAAATCTCATTCCAATGTCCGAGATTCTAGGTAATATGAAGAACTCGTGGGTCGTGGCCATATTTTTATTCTTTTGACGACTAAAAACATAAAACTAATTAAGTGATAATTATTGATAAATTAAGTGATTACCATACAATTTATTGCTCCGTTCAAATGTTCTAAAAATATAATTTATAGAAACACATCAGTCTTTTTTTTTATAAAGAAAAATACTGATGTGTTTCTATAAATTATATTTTAAAATATTTGAACTAAGCAATAATTTAATAGAAACACATCAGTCTTTACACCTTTTAATTTAATTTTTTTGTGCTATAAACTTGTTGAATATTATTCATTTTTTCAAGTATCAAGTAAATGAAAAATATTATTTCGTGGTTAAAAATTGTTAATGGTGTTCAATCAAGATTTTCGGTTTGGTTTGGATCTTGTAGATTATTGGGTTTTAGAAATTTTGGTTTTAATAATAGTATATAATGTAAAACATAATATAACATGGATTATATTTTGGTATGGTTTTGGTTTCGGTTTGTATTAGAATTTTAACCTGATATGTCTTTTTTTCAAATAAAATTAGGTTTTAGATCAAATTTTTATTTTTCGATCAGGTTCAATATTGAATTTGATTTTCGGATTAAATATCATTTTCTAATATTAAATAATCTATAAAAATGTTGACGTTGATATTTTATTATTTAGGTATAGCTTTTTAACTAAAATAAGAAGATTCATATATATATATATATATATATAAGATAAATCATTCAAAAACAAGGGTTTAAAGAGTAAACAAATGAGTTATTTGAGTATTATTCAAGATCTCATTAATCCCAAAATATAGATCTCGGAATACACTTTTTAGCTTCTCGATTTAGGATTTATATCTTCATTTATTATGATTGGTGTTTCATTAACCATCTCACTCGTAGAAAAAGTTGACTAATTAAATATATTTTGATATACTCCATCAATTTAAACCAAAGGTCCAAAACTATGATAGCATAACAATATTAAAGCTCTATGTTATATATGGATAATTATATATATTTATTACATGGATGTATATATGTGTGATGTGTTTTTCCGAAAATATCACAAATAATACATTCAAATTAATTAAGATTACTTTTTTTAAAAAGTTCAATATAATTATGACGCCTCCCACCTAATATAATATTTTTAGTCGAGTGATAGTTTTAGTCAATATCACCTTATTTGAAAAGTCGTATAATCACGTTCTTTTTTTTCCTTCATTAATGATCACTTGATCGACTAATCAAAAAACATATAATTTATTATCAGTTACAAAAAAAAAAACTAATTTGTTCGACAACCTGTTGAACATAAAATTATTTTAAAGATAAATTAAATCCCTGTTCTCGAATTTGAGTTTAAGCTGAAAAAAGTAGTTTACATTTTTTGCATGTCTTACCGAAAGCTAGCGTCTAACCAGAAGAGACTAATGCACCGAAAGTCTATTTTTTTGTTTTAAAGTTTTAAGAACAAAATTTAATTATTGTAAAAGAAAGCCAGGTTATTCATGCAAACCACGTGTATGACCGGCTCGGTGGCTGCGACCAACTAAATTCATAATTTGAATGTTTAATAAGAAAATAATTGTCTATATCACTTTATCCCGATAAAATGATGGATTGTGTGAGTTACTAGTTACTACCAAAAAACAACTACAAAAGTTAATACTTCTAACGAAGATTTTTTTACTAGAACTACAAAAACATTGATTAATGTTTTTTTTATGTATTACTTAAAATTTCATCCCAGTTTTAAAAATTCAAAATTCTCACGGTTTTAAAAAAAAAAAAAATTACATAACCACACTTTAACAAAAAAATTACTTAACCACATCTACACACCATAAATTGAACGATAAGAACGTTAAAAAATTGGGACTATTCAACTATATACTAAACTGCTGGCCAGTCTAAACCCACAGGTTCATAGATTTATAGATTGATTGAACATATTTTCTTATATAGTTTGGTTTGATTTTCTTTTTAAAAGTTGAAATTAATTATATGTAGCACAAAATTTAAATAAAAAAAGACTTCAACAGACATGAAAATATCGAATTTTGTTTTTTTAGCATCACAGATCAAATTAACTTTATATAGATCATGAAAGAGAAAGAAAACAATTGATGCACATTAAAATCCAAAACATATTCATTATTGAGAAGATTGAGAAAAGATGGCTGAATCTGAATCACACACCAAATGGAGCAAACGACACCAATAGGGTGTCTATGTCACTCTTTTCCCTTCCATAAAAAGATAAGAATAAAAGAAGTTTCTCTTAAAAGTGGATTTTGGACATTATCATAATTATCAATGCATCAATTTAAAAATTACCACTCGAAGAAGATAGTGTCATATTTAGATCCATTTGAAAATGAGGTGGGTGGATTATTCAAAAGTATCATTTATTCTAAAAGGACTCGAAGAGTCGCGACTCCAATCTCCTAGTTAACAAATTTAAAAATAAAAATTACCCAAAAATACATTAAACACAATTTTAATATGGATCTATACACACTAACGCAAAGAAATCGACCTGGAGAATTTTAACATCCAAAAAATTCTGCTTCACTCGATGATATCATTTTTAATTACCATGTAATCCCGCTTATACGTATTGCGAGATCTCATGGAATAAAAAGCCTTTTGAGCCAACAAATGTTACTAACCTCTGAACCAAAAAGACTGATTGTTATTCCGAAACAATGTACAACAATACTTCTTTCATTAATTGGCATTAAATTTTGTATCTTACATTTTACATGCTAATTGTATAAAAATTAGTCATAGTTCTAATTCTGGAGTTTATTAGAGACATCTCAGTTTTAGAGATTAAGCAAGTTTTTATACGATGCGTCCAGAAAAGATTCTAAAATTTGATAACATAACTGTTTGTTCTACCATAAATTATCTTTAAGCTTTGAAAATAGTTCAGAATTTAATGCTAAGTAGAGTGTTTGAGAGAGAGCTAAATGAATCACATTATGCACCTTATCCCAAACGGAACGGCTTAGAAGTCAAGATTCAAACCAGGTGTAACACAATTTTCACCGTGAACAAAATCACTTGTCTAAAGACATACGATCTCATGAAAATCTTTTAAAAATAATTCACTATTAAAGATGTTATCTCTTTGTTCTTTTCAAACAAATACCATGCTGGTCTAAAATTCCGATAATTCGTTATTCTCTTTCCCTTGGTTGATTCATGACAAAATTTGTTTACATTATCTTTCTTGACATATTGGTAATGTAATAACAAATTAGTTTTAGTTATTGTAAAGTAGGTAAAACTAATGTAATCCTAAATATGTTATATATTTAAAATATCACTTATAAATTAGTTTTAACATTAATCATATTATTTAAAATTTTAAAGTAACACCCACTTGATTATTCAAATCATATATGATGCTATAAATGTATAATATATGATGTTAAAAAAAAATGTATAATATATTTTATTCAAGTTAGCTTTATGTATTTATTATTGAGATGTTAACACTTTCCAACTTTGGCCTTTTCGATTTTGATATATGGCTCTGCTCATAACTTTTCCCTCCTCGTTCATTACAGTTCACGCCTCTTTTATAGGAGAGAGAGAGAAAAGAAACTGAAACGGCCTGGATCAATGGCTATCGCCGCCGTGGAATCACCGCCGGCGAAGCGGAGAAGAATCGACGCCTTAATCGAAGGACTTCCCGATCACATATCAGAGATCTGCCTCTCCCTCGTTCGCCGTCCGTCGCTAATCTCCGCCGTTTGTACACGGTGGCGCCGTCTCCTTTACTCTCCGGAGTTTCCTCCGTTTCCGTCTCTTTACGCGCTTTTCGTCGATTCGAGCTCGGATCTAGCTCCGGGTCACGTTCGGGTCAACCCGTCTATACGGTTTATGTGTTTCGACCCTGTTACTTCGAAATGGGATCCGCTTCCTCCTCCTCCACCCGACCCAACTCTTCACCGGATTGTTTACCGTCATCCGTCGTGTATTTCCTTTAATTTACCGATTCAGTGCGTCTCCGCTGCCGGAAAACTCGTCCTTGTAGCCGGAAGTAACGGGAAGCTCTCTCCGGCGATCTCTCACCCTCTAATTTTCGATCCAATCTCATCATCCTGGACTTCTGGTCCTCCAATCGGGTCTCCAAGACGGTGGTGCGCCACCGGAGCTTGCGACGGTGTTATCTACATCGCGAGTGGGATAGGTTCGCAATTCTCGTCGACCGTCGCGAAATCGGTCGAGAAATTGGATCTCACTGATCAAAATCGCAATGGCCGGCGGTTTAATTGGGAGAAATTGAGAGAGATGAGAGACTTGCGGTTTAGCCGGGAAGCCATAGACGCCGTAGGATGGAGAAGGAAGCTTTTAATGGTGAATGTAAAAGGCGACGCGATTAAGGAAGGAGCAATATACGACGTCGATAACGACGATTGGGAAGCGATGCCGGAGGAGATGGTGGTTGGATGGAGAGGTCCGGTGGCGGCGATGGAGGAGGATACGCTTTATTCGGTGGATGAGACGAAAGGAACAGTGAGAAAGTACGATGATGAGAAGAGAGAGTGGAGAGAAGTTACGGTGGTGGGAGGTGGAGAAGAGATGCTTAAAGGAGCTCAGCAAGTTACGGCGGTCGCCGGAAAACTCTGTGTTGTTACCGTTGGCGGAAGAATTGTTGTGGTGGATGTTGTGGCGGAGCCGGCGAAGATTTGGACCGTGGAGAACCCAGAAGAGCTTGAACCGGTTTCGGTTCACGTTTTACCAAGAATGAGCCGACCGGATATTAGCTAACGTATAATTTTTGAAATATTATTTTTTCTTTTTCTATACAGAACTCTTTCTAGTTTATTTTATTTGTGTTCTTCCCTTATTTCTGTGGGAAAAGTGTCATCTTGTCGTTATTTTTGATATACCTTCAAGTCAAAGACTGCATAATAATTTTGTTTTTGGTTTAATTTTTGCATCTAGCTTTTTATAACTGTTAAAATGTGGTTTGATATGGAATCTTTCTCCACTTTTCGAAGCAACAGATAATCAAAGTTGCTATGATATTAGAAATTTCACATCTAAAACAATTTACTAATGAAAGTAATATACTATTAAAGATACATGGACTAATCCCCACATTTGAAAAGGAATATAGAATTTAAAGTATAATGATAAAATGAAATATAAAGATCAATCGATTCATTATCAATTGCTTTTTGAGTTAAAAAGTATACGAACATGATATTTCTCGTGATCATTCTACCTTTCATGTGTTTTATTTTCATGGAGATCGATCGATGAAGCATACCAATACTTATTGACCATTATAAATCCACTGGTGATGCTACAATATGTAAAGAGATTCACCAACTTGCAGAAAACAAGAACAAGCCACGTCACTAATTTATTCAACAAATCAAGATATACACATACAAGATGTGGATAAGCAATCACATATTCATCACTTACTTATACATACATCATACATGCATTATAGAACCTATGTGTAACTCTCTTTTTTTTTTTTTGCCGTTGCATGTTGGACGCTCCAGCTTCTGTTGTGGGGGTTGCTTGGATAATAATATGTGGCTTGAATAAATTGATTTCGATTGAATAAATCCAACTTTTAGAAAAGCTCGTAAGTTAAATATATTTAATTTTGTTAAAAAACCCTAATTAATTAAACAGGAAGAAATATATGAAAACAACATAGATACGAAAGGTTTTATATGAGTTTAGTTTGGTTGGGTTTTAAAATTATCTGATCCCTTGGGCCATTGAGAGACCTCTTTGTGTTATATGAATAAAATTGATAAGAGATAAAGGCCATTGTTTTATTTTTAACTATGTGTTGTACTTGTACGTTGTTTAACCAATTTAGCATTTGCGGATTCTTGTTTTCATATAAAACTACATACATCAAGAATCTAGATATTTTTGAAAGAACACAAATAATAGAGTTTCGATGCAACTTTGGCGAGGATTGGTATATGCTCATATGAAGATTATGAATCAGCATAAAGTGTTTTTGTCTTCAGAAGTCATTACTTCCGTGTTTTGGTGTTAATTCATTTTCTTTATGTTGTTGACTTCCCAATATTCAATTTCGTTTGTTTATGTATATAATTAACAATCCAAAATAGAGAATTCATAAGATAAACCAAAAAACCAGAAAGTCACAAGAGTTGGAAAACAAAAAAGGCATTGCATCTTTCGATAAATCTTGTGCAATTAATAATTTCACTGAAGATTTTGTGAAACGAAGAAGACAGAGCATGGTGCCGATGGAGACGAAGAAGAATATTGTAGATAAATAAAAAATCCACAACAAAACTCGTAAATGTTCAAACAAATAACAAAATAGAACGAAAAGTCGTTTCTTTTCAGTTAAAAAAAAAAAAGACTTATCAAACCAATCTCTTTCTACCTTTTGCACAATTAGGTTTTAAAAGAGTCCACCTTACTCTTTTTCTTTGATTTCACAACAATCAGATTACGTCTCTAAAACCAATTTGGACAATTCATAGATCTCCGATCGTGATCCTTTGCAAAATACCGTCTTCTTTTCCAAAAGATCACGGTCAGAAATGCTATGAATTATTCAAATTGATTTTGAAATGTAACTTGCTGTTGGGTGTTTTGCCGATCAGAAACGCAGCGGCGACAGCAACAAAAGCAAACGGAGATAGATGGAGACGGTTCTTGATCTTGTTCTTCCTCAATGTCCCTTGAAGTTGCCATCAGTGGGATCTTCACCATCGGAATTTTCAGAGAGAGGCGAAGTGGGAACCAAAGCTTTAGAAGGAAGGGTTTATGGACAACTAAATCTGCCGTTTATATAAGTATATTAGAATGTGAACAAAACATTAATTATTGTAATTTGTAATTGGCCTAAACACTCGGTGATACTCTTTCCAATTAACGCGTAGCGTCTTTTCGAATCTTCCATTTTGATTTGTGTGTTTGCTTGGCCAAATATACATTACCTAATTTAACTTTTTCAACAAGGAATACTTTCCTTGCAATGAAAAATCTTCAAAATTTTAACTTATACAAAAATATTGTCGTTGCCTTTTTAGCCGTTTCCTTCTCTTGTACTAGTATAAAACGGGGTTGTTCAATTGTGTGCTGATGAAATCACGTTCTTAATTGTAACCCCCTTTTCCAAAAAATCACGTTCTCAATCTAACTCACGTAATGCCATAATCAAAAACCTTTTTTTTTCCTTTTTCTCAAAAAAAAAAAAAAAATCTAATTCACGTACAAAAAAAAGTAACTACAAATTCACATATAACTACGACGGTGAGTAAAGTTTTCGAAAACAAACATCATAATTTTATCAAAAATAAATAAATATCAATATATATTATCGAATTCTACCATTGTAAACATATGATAGACAAAAGTCTCCATAAAACAAGATGGTAAAAGTTAGCGACTTTTAAACAAGGTGATAAGAGATGGCGGTAACAAATGACAGTATAGTAAAAACCCAAGAGATAACGATTTCAAAATATATTGGATTGGTAAAATATTTTGGTGGTTTGAATGATAAGATAAATAAACATATAAATAATTATATATAAGTCAAATAAAAATTAAAGTATTTGACAAGCAAGGTACGATATATTGAAGGACAATAAATATTTAATTATGATGTCATAACTAATATTTTGTTTATTGATGATGTGATATATACGAAATTAATTTACTGTGTGAGTTTTTTCTATAACAGATAATAAAAAATATACGGTCATGCTAGACCATTAATGAGGATCCTTTAGATTTGTGGGAAATGAATTACTTTCCATGGGTGAGCTCGGTTGTGCGAAGGTTTGATCCTTCTCTTCTCATGATGCCTCCTTGATTTTTCTATTTGATATTGATTCTCATCTTGTTCGAGCTTCTCCTCTTTCCCATCTCTCCTCTTCGATCTTGATTATAGCACTCTTCTGAGTTTTCCGACGGTATGGTGGCGTATTAGGTGGCATGGCAAATGAGCTAGCTTTGTTACTTTAGAGTCAGAACACTTGAGTGTGGACATTATGCTCGAGTGTTGTAATGGTCAACGTCATGGGGACTAGGTCTTCTACCGGAGCTGATTATGGGATGACTCGGATTAGTCTATGGCACTGGCTAAAAAGCTCCGTCGTGGTCGTGGTGTCGTCTATCCATGTGTCACTTGTTTGTTGGAAAGTACAAAATCATCCCTAACGATAGCTTAAAAATATTGATATTATTTGATGACGTTGACGCATTCGAGTCATTCGACTATACTATATAAATTTATATGAAGCAGAGAAGTAAGCGTTGTCAAAAAAAGAAGAAGAAGAAGAAGAGAAGTAAGCATTTTGTGAGAACTTTCGAGTTGCTATCGAGTTTCCAATCGAGTTAAATTAAAGTTACTATCGAGTTTCTTCTATATCTTCTCGTATATATATATATATTACATTATAATAGTGCCTATTGGCCAAATATTACACTTCAAATATCAATTTGTAAGACTTACTTTTAATGATTTTTTTTTTTTTAAATCTATCCGGAATTTAGTGTTAACTTATATATATAATTAAACCTCACGGATAACAGAGTTTCATCTAGTAATGGTAAAACATCTATAAAAAACAAAAACTGAAAGACTCAATGTCTCATCCAATCAAGTTTTTTAAAATTATGTTTCTTTTTGGTAGAAAATCTATAAACTTTAAAAGAAATTTAACATTTTAAAAGTTCAAAAATGGTATAAAACTTAATTTTAAAAAGATTGGCATAAATTTGACCCAAAAAAAAAAAAAAAAGGTTGGCATAAGAAGAAATAGCGTAGACCAAACGCTTATCACGAAATAATTCGTTAGTGGATTTATTCCAAATCCTTCAATACCATCCCAAATCTTTTTTACATATTTTCCCGTCGACCTTCGCGTATATATTCACAACGCTAAATCAGAGCGAGATAGAGAAGAAATCAAAATCTTGAGGGAGCAAAGAAAGATGCAGATCTTCGTCAAAACCTTGACCGGTAAAACCATAACCCTAGAGGTTGAAAGCAGCGACACCATCGACAATGTCAAAACCAAAATCCAGGTCTTTGTTTCTCTTCTCCCACTTCCAATTCGACCTGCTCGTGCTTTTTGCCATGTGGTTTTTCAGGGTTCTAGGGTTTTGGGCCGTGAAGTTTCCTTTAATTTCTAATTCTTGGTGCATAATAATTCGTTGATTGGAGAGACAGATAGACGAACCCTAGTGTTTTGGATGCTTCGTAGAAACTCCTTTGTTTGGTGAATGATGATGTTAGGTTTTTCTTCTCGGATTCTGTTTCTGGTTTACGATTATAGAGCTGTGGGTTTGGGAAGCGATCTGAGTTTCTCGAGCAATCGAAGTTAAGAATTCTTAGATTTCTGTATAACAACAGCGATTTTTTCGGATTAACAGTAAGAACAGCCTTTCTTAATCATTCATGTGTTTGCTTAATTTCGTATTTGCTGACGTTTTATGGACAATTTGGAGTCTTTTTTTCCCAAGTTGAGATATCCTGTAGTCTTAGGAGGATCTACTTGTTGGTAATTCGGATGAAGAATATCGATTTTGAATTGCTTGAGAAAGGCTAATTGTTTGTGAGATTGAGAAAATAGGATCAAATTTTGTGTTTTTTTTACTGAAAGATCAACGACTTGATCAGATGGACGCATCCTCTTGATGTTGCAGTATCTGATTATTTGGTAATGATCTTTTGATTTGGTCTCTTCCTAATGGATGTGTTTGTTGAAAACAGGACAAAGAGGGAATACCACCTGATCAACAGAGGCTGATATTTGCCGGTAAACAACTAGAAGATGGCCGAACACTAGCGGACTACAACATCCAGAAAGAGTCGACTCTCCACTTGGTCTTGAGGCTCAGGGGTGGGACCATGATAAAGGTGAAGACTCTCACAGGAAAAGAAATTGAGATTGATATCGAACCAACCGACACTATTGATCGGATCAAGGAACGGGTTGAGGAGAAAGAAGGCATCCCTCCTGTTCAACAAAGGTAAAATACTTTTAACTTTTTCCAGCTACTTCAAAAGAATGAGTTCCAAAGTTTTGTCTTATGTAAATCGAGTTTAGGGAAGCCTCTTGACCTATATGTACTCTTTCTTGTGATTTGTGTACTTATTTGTAGCTCTTATGTTTTCCTTGTCCAACGGTGATATCTTTCTCAGCCTTTTAGGTTATAATATCAATGAGGGTGTAAAAACTAGTTGTTTGCGGTTTATTATTGCAAAATGTGACTGGACTTTCATGTTTTTTATTCATATAAAAAGACGTGTGATGCCCCTGCAGGAATTGTATTGCAGCTCTTTTATATTAGTGTTTTCTTTTTTTTTTTGCCATTAGTCGATTATACTCTGCATACGGGCTGATAATCTAAGAAAACATGTCCATATAAGATTGATTCGTATTTGTTGGATGCTTATAAATCTCATGGATCTTTGCAGGCTCATCTACGCCGGAAAACAGCTAGCTGATGACAAAACAGCAAAAGACTACAACATAGAGGGAGGCTCTGTTCTTCATCTGGTTCTTGCTCTTAGGGGTGGTTTTAGTCTTCTCTGAGAAGTATCTCTCTCTCTCTCTCTTATCTCTGTTTATTTTTTCCCTTTCTATGGCTTGGTTGAGTTCATATGAAAAAGTTAATGCACTTTGGATATGATGCTTTGAATACTATTCTGTTTCAGTGGGTTTGGATCAATTTACCAATAATCTGTTCAATATTTGGATCAATCCTTAAACTATTTGGTTTGGATCTAGTTATTGTTGATGAATATCTTTCATTTCAAGAAAGAGGCCCGTAAATGGGACAAAAGCTATGGGTTCGATCGAACCAGGCCAGTTCAGATACTAGTTCCATGAGTTAAAAATAACATAAGAATTTCAAAATTGAAGAGAATTATATCAAAATAGTTGGCTTTTTTTTTAGGTTCAAAACTGGAGAATATTAATTGCACAAAAAAATGTTCCCAATACAACTCATGAAAAAAACGTTTATTCATGAATCTGATCTAATTGTATTTATAAAAATTATGAAAGGGGCCCACAAAAAAAAAGCGACCGTTGAGATTTGAACGTTAAGCTTTACAAGTCATAAACGTTGGAGACAGAATCGGATTCTTCCAGAGTCTCCCACAAAATCACACATATATAAATATATCTATATAGAATCAAAGCAAAACCAATAGTCCAAGAAACGAAAAATCAATCAGAGAAAGAAGAAAGAAACTAGAAACAATATCTCAAGATCGATGGGTTTGGTGGTGGTCATATCTCTTCCTCTAATTTTCTTCTGTCTTCTTCTTGGATTCGGCTGTTACTTCCTGGGCAAATCTCGTGGCCGTCGTGAGGTCCATACAAATCCTCAGGTGTACGGAGCTCCTGCTCCGCCTCCCGGTGCAGTTGTCGCCTCCTCTCCGCCGTTGTCTCCTCACGCCAAGCCCGACAATTCTCACAACGTCTGATTTCTCCTTCTTTTTTTCTCTCTCTCTTTTGGAAGATGCTTTTGTTTGATTGATTGTGAATTGCTGTAATCTTTATATATCTCTAGTTTCTTGGGATGTGTTCCCTTCTTAGTTTTTGTATTTTCTTATGCCCTTGATGTAAATAAGAAAGGTCAAGTGTCGTATGGTTTATGAGAACTTGTTTGTTTACATATGATTTAAAGAAGAAACCGCTCAGAATATAAGAACTTAGTGTTAGTAATTCAACGAGTTGAAAATATGATGTTTTGAAGCAACCAAAATCTCATCTCGGAGTTAATTAGACCACAGACGCGGATCACATGAAAATGAGAATAATAAATTTTGTTTTTGCCTCAAGATAGATGCGAAAATTTTAGCTTCAAAACAATCGGAGACAGAGAGTCTTAATAATTAGCTCAATTCGAAAATGAACTAACTCTCAAGAAAACATGCTCTTCAAAGATCAAGGTGTTCATAGGTTCCAAGATGATTTCCTATTCCGCAACGTTACTGAAAGACATAAGTGTAATACCTTTTTCGTCTGAATTGATTAGGTAAACAATGGAAAAACCAAGTTTAGAAAACAGAGACCTCTCAGACCAAAAAAAACAAAAAAGGAAACAGAGACCTCAAAAACAGAGGTATAAACAGAGGAAAAAACCAAACGAAGGTTGAAATGGAATGATGGGTATAGAATATTATGCGTATTTTAATATTTTTTCCAGTTTTTTTTGTATGAAAATGAAACAAAATCAAGATTTTAGCCAGTTGGCATTAATCTTTTAGAACGTCGAAATTGTTTTTATATCCCACATTGAAAATGAAACACTAGTGTATAAAAATTATGAGCATTTCTATTTATTACTAATTGCTAATTAGTTTTGAATTGAAAAAATCATGAAACTACAATAATTGTAAATGTAAATTATGTGTAGGGGAGATAATTTTTAAACCGAATCAACTGAACTCAAATCAACCCCAAGTTAAACCATAATATATACAACATAAACCGAATTAACAAACTTAAACTAAACCAAACTCAAACACAAACCAAACCATACTAACTTAGGTTAGAGTTTATCTAGAATTTTTCTAAAATCAAATTCACATAACCGAACTAACTTCGGCTAGAATTCAGCTAGAATTTTACTAAACCTAAATTAACCGAACGGAACCCAAACCAAAAAACAAATTAGGGGTTGACCAATCAAAGCTCAAATTTGCAGTGCTATTAATCAGAAATACAAAACTACATGTCTTTGTTTATTTTGTGCATATGTAGCTGCGTGATATATAATCTAATAAAAATTAAGATAAGTCGTGTGTAGTCCAGATATCTTCAACATGAGATAGAGAAAAATACAAAAATCCGCGGGAAAATCTCTTATCCATGACGTGTGACTTATCTACCACTCACAATACGCCACATCATCACCACGAGACCTCCTCTCTTATCTTCCTCTTCCTCCACTAATCTCTCTCTAAAGAATCAAAAGCTCATCATCCCTCTGCTTCCCACACACCCCCCCATAAGTCCTCTCCACACTTCCCCCTAAATCCAGAGAAACCCTAAAAAATCCGAATCCAAAAAAGCTAGAGCGATGTCGCTCACGATCCCGACGAATCTCGTTCTCAACCCGAGATCCAACAAATCTCTCACTCAATCTGTACCTAAATCCACCGCGAGATTCGTCTGCTCCGATGACAAACCCGCGGCGGCGACGCAGCAGTCCATGAAGGCGTTCTCTGCGGCGGTCGCGCTCTCCTCCATCCTCCTCTCAGCTCCGATGCCAGCCGTCGCTGATATCTCAGGCTTGACCCCTTGCAAGGAGTCGAAGCAGTTCGCCAAGAGGGAGAAGCAGCAGATTAAGAAGCTCGAATCATCTCTTAAGCTCTACGCTCCTGAAAGTGCCCCTGCTCTTGCTCTTAATGCTCAGATCGAGAAGACCAAGCGCAGGTTCGTCTCCCCTACACACTAGAATACTCTAGATCTCAGGGATGATTCCGTAGCTCAAAATCCATTTCCACTTTCATCTGCTCTAGATTCTTTGATTTTAGGGTAATTTATTAGCTTCCCAGATCCATGATTTACATGATTCTGATGCGGTAGTGAGATTCAAATTTCCTTGATACGTTTAATTGGATTCCATTCCTTGATCTGATTAAACTGTGAATTGATTTGAAATTCGTGTTCCGGATTGATAAGCTTTCTGATACCAAATTTCACTAAAAATATCTCAAAACTGTAGATCGATTTGAAATTTGAAATCTCTGTTACTATCAGTGGAAACTGAAGAGCTTTCTGATCTAAAATGACACTAACCGATTGATTTGAAATCCTCTGTTACAATCAGAGGAAATTGAGTAGCCTTGTGATATTAATTTCACTATCTACTACCTGTGGATTGATTTGTGGAGCTTTTCTTCTGATATCAAAATTTCCAAAAAAAATGTGTGTTAGGTTCGACAACTACGGGAAGTACGGACTGCTCTGCGGCGCGGACGGTCTACCTCACCTGATAGTGAACGGAGACCAGCGGCATTGGGGAGAGTTCATAACTCCAGGCATCCTCTTCCTCTACATCGCCGGATGGATCGGGTGGGTCGGAAGAAGCTACTTGATAGCTATCAGCGACGAGAAGAAACCGGCGATGAAAGAGATCATCATCGATGTTCCTTTGGCTAGTCGTCTCCTCTTCCGTGGTTTCATTTGGCCCGTTGCTGCCTACAGAGAGTTACTCAATGGCGATCTCATTGCCAAGGATGTCTAAAACCAAACTTGCTTCTGCTTTGTTATTCTCTGTCTCTATGTTTTTCCATTGTACTTATTCAACTGTTCTCTTATCGAAAAAAAACAATGCTTTCTCGACAGTTTTTTTAACTTTGAATTGCGCAATGAGAACCATGGCTGAAAAGGCGATTTGTGATTGCGGTGTAGCGATTGCTAAAAGAGAGTTTTATGATACAATGCATGGTCTTATGTTCAAAAGCATAACTAAGTTAAACAAGTGATAGTATTTTACCACACTTGAACTTGCATGAATGCAAGAGATACATTGAACTGTACAAGTTGTTTTGTCAAAAATGATGATAGAACATAGCAAATTTACAGGTTTCTCAATTATACTATAATACATATATTTTTTTATTAAGATAAAAAATCTAAGAATTTCCTCTTATTTTCCGCTATTTTTAAAAAAAAATTCCTTCATATACGTTATCCTTTTTTTTTTTTTTGTCTTCTACAACTCTACAAAATTAATCCTTTTGGTTACATTTATATCCGGATTATGATACAACGAAATCATTGATATAAAAATAAGATTACATACCGTGGTCATTTTTCTTTTGCTTCATTTATGCTATTTTTCAATACCAAATTAATCGTTTTAGCTACATTTTTTTAACACCAAACTTTCTTTCATCAATTCATGGCAGAAGCCAAGTATTCATTAAACTTCCTTTCGTTTTGGCATGTTCTGTTATTTTTCTGCTCCGGAAAAATGGCAGCTGTTTGTGAAAAAAGAAAACAAAAAAATACAAATGGGCCACCTTGGGTATAAAGCTCAGGCCCATACTAAACTGCAAATACGGTGAGGCGCGTGGGTCCACTGCAATTAGCCGTCTTCGTCGCTTAAAATAATTAGGTAGAAAGTGCTAACTGCTAAGCTAGGCTTAGCCAATATCAAAAACGACCATTACACGATCAATAATGCTCACACAGAGACACACACACACACACCATGTTCATATATAAGATTAATAATTGTATATAAATGAAGCCTTATATATAGAAATATATATTTCACAAGTTTACATTAGGTCAATAACAAAGTTTTCTCCTCGGTTGGAAATGACCAAAATAACCCTCGTGGATCCTGGTCCAAAGTCCTACACGTACGTACACCAAATCCCAAATATCCCCAAAATACAAATAAATACCAGACATATATATATATATATATAATATAAAGTATATATAATATGTATCTATATTATATGTTAATTGTTTCACTCTGTAGTAAAAACAGAGTATTTTCATTTCCTACCCCCCTAATTAAAATATATAATCCCGACAATTTCCCAAGAAAAAAAAAAGAGAACATTAAACTAGCAAGACCACATTGACTCTCCCAAACTCGCTTCATCCACCATGTCCATATGACTAAATATCCCCTTGTTGTCCTGTGGACTCACTTGCTTCGACGATGGTGAGCCGCTGCTGCTCGGACTATCCGGGCACAATCCATGGCCCGGGAAGTTAGTCGAGTGGCGTACACGTAGATGGACCACTTCAGCTTGAGCCAAAGCTAGCTGAGCTTGTAACACATCAATTTGTTGCTGGAGGGATGAAATCGCTCCTACGCAACCGTAAACCGGGTCTCGAACTCTTGCATTAGCCTCGTAAACCATGCTGCTCACAGCGTCTCCGCGCTGGTGGATCGGTAACTCCTGTTGAGTTTTAAAGCATCTTGTTAGCAATTAGTCTAATCAATCTTCCAAGATTTAAGCGAAGGGCGTTATTCATGTATACGAATGTAGACTCTAACAAATGTAGATCATATCATTAACATTAGCTAACAAGAGTATAGTTGTTAAATTCTACATCAGCTAACAAAAGTTTAAAGTGGTTGAATTCTACATCGGCTAACAAACGTAAATGTCATTAACATATATAAAACTACAAAAGTAAAATTCACAAATTTGTTTTAAAATCCTTAAATTAGTTTATTATACTATATTTTGGGTCGGACCATGTAGTTGTTGTCAATAAAAGTTATGGAAATGATAGTCATGTCTAATCTAAATTAAAATATAAAACAAGAACAAAGTATCCTAATTAATCAAAAGTAAAGAGTAACCACGTTTTAGTTATCACTAAAAAAGAAGAATTAAAATTACCTGAAGCATCTTGTTGACGTTGCTAGCTCCGAAGACTCTATGAACGTTGGCGAATTTCTGAGGCTCATCCGCCGGAAAATACGGCGAAAAAACACAATCCTGAGCGCACCGCCGCCGCAAAAGCTTGCACGCCGCACACGGCGACGCCGCTCCTTGCTTCCGGCTACTTTCTTTCATCTCTCGCCACGCCACGTGTCCTTTGGACTGTGAATTAAGTATGCGATTGAATCTCAACCGTTGGATTGAGACTTAATCGTCAATTATCGAGAAGCTGTGGAGATTCTTAGGGTGAAGTGTGGTGAATCTGTGGGGATTTATAGAGTGAGAAAATTGAATTAAATGAATTAAAATTTAAAATGTATTAAAGAGTTTAAGACAAAAGAAAAAAAAAGTCAGACATCTGAAAGTGGGACCCGGAGATTGGAAAACACTTTTAGATTTTTCTGGTCATTGAGCAAAAATTACATCACGTGACACGACCAATTAGCTTTTGGCGCCAAATGCTATTTGTTTTTAATTTATTTTCCTTTTATCTTTTTCTTCTTCATTTTGTTTTTCGCTACTACTGATTTAATCTCATTGGTCTGAGTATTATCTTACTTATTTATTTTTGTGTCATACTATAGTAGAATAACCGGTCCTTATTAGTCGACAAAAAAAAAAAAACGGTCCTTATTATATATACCAAGAAACACTTTTTTTTTTTTGCTAAACAAACCAAGAAACACTTTACAAGTTGTAATTAATATTTTGGCCTGAAATTTTCAACTTGTATTAAACTAGTTATATTATATAATTATAATAGATTTTTAAAATGATGCCGACAAAAGAATAGATTTTAAAAATAAAATTTACGAAAATTTCGAAGCATTAAGAATCCAAAACCTAAAATAAGAAAGAGATATAAAAAATAGGAATCAAATTTCTGGATACTTTTATAGAGCTAAAGGAGGTTTTTCTCTTTTGAATGCTACATATTCTTTATAGAAATGTGTATATAATACATGTATAGGATAAGGAAATTTGTGGCCTCGTGCTTGTGCATGTAATCATTGTTTCTATTTCTTTTGTGTATTGATATTCTCACAGCTTTCCACTTGGGGCCCCCAATATGCATAAGAGCGAATATTAAAAGAAATCAAAAATCAATTTTTTAGTTTCATCGTTTAAGAAATCTTGGAGAAGTATAACATGAGGAAGTCTTGGAAACAGCTCCAATATAAAAACTAGACTAGAGCCTAGAGGAATTATATAAAGTTTGGAAGTGTCTATCAACAAAACAAAAAAAAAAAAAAAAGTTTTATCAAAAAAAAAACAAAAAAATAAGTTTGATCGTAAACTTTTTTTTTTTTTTGAGAAAGAGCTTCATCCTAAACTTTAGCAAAAATAATAGAGTACAATACATGCACGTATGCATTACTCTTGATAAATTGTATACAATAGCTATGTTGACATTTATAAAATGACAAAGATTATCTCGAAAAAAATAACAAGGATATATTTTTCCATACAAAGTAAAATAAGTCGAAAAACGTTCTAGACAATTTTATCTTTTAAACATTCAAAGGATGTTATTTTTTTATTGTAACATGTTTTCTTTTCGATAAAATCTTATAAAGTAGAAATGCGATATTACTATTTTGGGGTTTTACAAATTTATTAATGTGTGAATCATTTCTATAGTCCATCTATACGAATTTTTTATAAAATATTTTTAAACACATAAATACAGTCAATAAAATCGTACATTAATTTTCATGTGCAAATTATTTTCAGTATATTTTTAACAAAAAAAGAGATATTTTCAGTATTGTTTTGTCATTTTTTAATAAAAAATTAACAATTTATCATTTATCTAAATGAAAATTTCGTATTGTCGTTTCACAAAATTTACCATATCAAGTTTTCATCAAAACAACTTACATATTATCCCAATTATCCATACTTTTTAATTTGTGAATCTTTTTTTAATGTTTTATTTAGGGTTTTTATAAGGTCACAAATTATATTAAAAGAAAAAACTACCTTAAAATAAACACAAATATATAATGGGGGCACAATATGTCTCGTCATCACTAGTCAAAAAATAAAGTTGAAAGAAACAATACAGTGCACGCTATTTTCGTAGAAAAAGACAAAAAGTTTGAAAAATATTAAAAGAAATTAAAAAAGAAGACGCCCACAGCTTTCCAAATCAAATGAAAGACCGTAGAATCGTGGCGAACATTGTCCTTCTATCAAACCATAGTATAAAAATAATCCTATGGAGAACATCTTAAAATGGGAAAAAAATAAAAAAAGGAGAACATCTTAAAATGATATATATTTATTTCTGAGATTTAATATACTATATTGTTAGGTATACATACAATAAACTGAGTAGTAAAGTATTCACAATCTTGCGTTTATCATTTTTGTTTGAGCATATAAACAGAGCTATGTTGATATAGAGATTTGCTTTCTAATTTCACTGGAGCAGATTATAGTCACTGTGAACTTTTAATTGGAAATAGAAAACTTCAACATGATTTTGGAAGAATGTAGAAAGATAATATAGTTTTATTAGAAGGAAAAAGAACTCAACACTCGACAGTTTCCACTAGTGATAAGATTTGTATTTATATGGTGGAGTGTCTTTCCGACAAACTACAACAGTCGACCCTTTCCATAACCACTTACAACTTTTGCCGATTTCCATCATTCTTATTGGTCATGAAATACTAATGAATTAAAAATTTTTTTTTTTCCTGTAATTTAAAGTTTATTTTCTTCTCAATATTCTATGATCTCTCAGTGACCGGACCAAAAAGCTTGATTTTATGTATTTTAGTATTTCATAAAATATAGTAATAATATGAAATATTTTGGACCAAATGTGTCGGTTTCAATAGATCTCTTCCTCCCCAATCCCGAATCTTTGATTTTTCTCTAATTGAAATAAATTGCATCGGCAGGTAGCTACTCGTTTTCTCTGGAACTATTATTTGAAACCCCCAAATACGTACTATATCACTGCAGATTATATTATTAAAAATGTTTTACTAGACCTTACATATTCAACAATATAAGAATAGACATGCAATTTTAACATATAGAACTTGGACAATTTCATATGCGATATACGTGAATATATATACTTAGGTAACCATCCTTAACAGTTAACATATAGCTAATATGTTAATAATATACTTAGCTAATTATAGTTGACAAGATTACGTATACGTATCACTAGACGGGATCCTTGAATAATCTCATCTACAAAGTGCTAATGCAATATACTTCCTCCATTTTATAAAATTATATTATACTCTTTTTAATACTCTACATAATTTTATCTCTTTAATTAAAACTATAAAAATATGGATAAAATTAAAATTTTGTTCACATCCTTGCATTGAAAATATAAAACATTTTTTGTAAAACAAGAATAAAACCTTGCCATACGGTACTCTTTACGAAATAGAAGGAATGTATAATTTGAACATCCATCATGAATGTTCTTATTACCATATGTCAACTCTTGTTGGGATTAAAAAAAACTCAATGGTAGTTAATTAGTCAAATTAAGAATGTCCTCTACAACAACCCTATATTGATTACCTATTATTGTTCCTTCTTTTTTGTAACCTCTCCCTGACTTAATGTTCCTTTCTAATTGCCTAAAACCCAAATAATTTTTAACCAAAAAAAAAACCCAAACAATTGAGTTAATATTTTCTCTAGCTAAACCATTTGTTTAAATTAAAATCTCATAATTTTAATCATCCCAAGAAGGTAGTTATGCATATAGTCAAAAAGCAACTCTCATGATCAAAAGTATTCAGCATGAGATTGATCATTAGCTTCACCTTTAATCAATCAAATTATCTATTAAATTTAATAAAAATAATTCAAAGATATATTTTTAGAAACCCCTAGACTATTAATTAGCAAAAAAAAAAAAATCATACACTAGGCCGATTGGTGTTTAGATTCTAAGAGTTATAGAGACTTTTTTTTTTAAAAGTTTTTAAGGTCAATTTTTTCCCAATCACACTTTAACACTCTAACAGTCCTTAAAGTTTTCCTATTTTTTTCTCAAAGCATGTTTCTTTTTTTTTTTACTCTTTTCATGTTCATTTTTTTTAAGCCAACAAAATATGGCTTTTATATTTTTTAAAATCACAATTCTCAAAATTTTTAAAACCAAAGTCTAAAATAAAATCTTAAAAAAACAGCTTCTACCAATCACCCCCACTATCATAGAAAATGAAATAGTTCCTTTTTATTGATCATATATGAACAGATTTGTCATTATTTAAATTTCAAAATTTTAACATAAGATAAGAGATACTTCGTATGTGCGGATTCTTAGATATCTAAAATTATTTTATTGTATTCATTTCAAACATTTGATTCACTATTGTACACAGTTTACATAATCACTTATCAATATAGAAAAAAAATTAATATGAAATCAATGAAGTTAACCATATAAATATTTTCCATAAACCATAGCCATGTATTTTTTTAAAAATTAGATAATAGAACTGTTTTTTTTTTGTCGGTTATTTAACCATGAGAATAGCCACCTCTATTAGTCTATTGGTTCCTCAAGGCAAGAGGTACAAACAAAAAGAGAAAAGAAAGAAAAAAAAAGAAACGAGAGAGTAGAAGACTGTTGATTGTGAAGTAGACAAAGAGCCGAGACTAGAGCGTTACTTTGACGGTTGAAAAAGAAATAAAGCGATCCAAAAGAAAAGCTCTTTCGGTTGATGGAAATTTAAATAGACAAATACACAAAATCTAAAAACTAGATTGGAGAGCAGTTATTTCTCAGTGAAAAAGAAACTGTCATGGATTGTAAAATAACAATTAACTAAGAAGAAGATCACTTCCATATCATTATGGCCCCTACCTAACAATGAAATTTTCCTCGACAACATTAATACTCCTGGGTTTGATTAGTAACTCTTACTATTGTGTAAGGTGTACAGTATATTGTTTTGAGGTTAGCAAATCATAAATATTGGTAAACTATATATATTTTATTGATATATTCTATCGTCTTCTCTTTCTGTTAAAGCTTCTTACCATTTTTTTTTCCACTAAAAAATTCTCACTACATTTTATGTTGCCAATCAGATCCGTTCATCATATATACACAAACATATGTTGAATATATAAATCTTACTCTGTAATAATTAAGTAAATTTGTTATTTAGTTTTTTCGTAATCGTCATAAAAAATCGTCATCAAATTAGTTGCATTTTATGCAACTTCAATCCTCTTGATTTTTTTTTTTACTTATTTTGAATCTTTGTCAGACATTGAATTCTCTTTCTAAATTCGTTGGTCTGACAATCACCAATATAGACTCCATAGTTGGTATTTTAACTATGCTGGTTATGCATTGGCGAACAAGAAGATTGATTTTGGCCACAATTTGGAACCATTCGTGGATATTATACACTTTTTCATTTTATTTATTTTGCACCGTCATGGTCATAGGTCCATGCTTGAGATTATTTGGCCGAATGTCGAGATACATGACTCCCATAATCAACAATTTTTTTTTTTGGTCGAACAATCAACAATTTTTGAACCCGAGTAACCAGCAAAAAAGTCCTACACATGTGATAGAAAAAGGTTAAAATGTTAGAATCGACAAATATAAAATTTACACAATCGTATCCCATAAATCACGATAGACCCAGAGCAGAATAACTTGCATAACCTGAACCTCTGCTTTATGATATTGTAATTGAATCGTAACCAAAAATATTTTATCCACCACCACCAAAACATTCAAAAGGTCTACTGCCAAATCTATTAACGGTAACCAACTTGGAGATCCAAATCAGAATAAATAATAAGTGATGAAATGTCCGAGATCCACTATAATTATGGGATAATCATCATAGTAGCATAACGTGCCACACTCGTTCCCATCTTTTACCACTTCTAAACCTTCGCTAACACCATAGTCGTTCACTAATGGTCAACTTATAATCTTAGAGCAAATAAATTTTGTATGGTGGTCTAGCCTAGGCCACCATACAATAACATATGGCAACAAATTTATCTAATCCCCTATATTTTTTTTCATTTTTGTGTGGTCAAACTAATTGTTGGTTCCAAACTGTTTCCTCAAAGTATAGAATAAACACTATGTCATTAAACTAATCAATTGATAATTTAAATACTTTTCTCATTGAATCCATAATCTATCTAAGTCAAAAACCCAAAATCTTGAACGCTACTTACCTTTTTTTTTTACCGAAAATGTATCGTCATAAATTGAAGGGAAGTGGACAATTTTGGAAGTTTGTTTTTTGTTTAAAGTATTGAAAATAATAGAAGAAGAAAAGTTAGCTTTTTGTTGAAGGGGGTTACATCTATGGGTGTCAATTGGGCGGACCGTCCGCCGTCCGCATTGTTTTGCACGGTCATGGACGAGTCCAAATACATAATGGTTGATATGGGTTAGTCCAAATTTGTCCGCGGACAAAAGCGGACTTGTCCGCACGGACAGTGGACATGATCAAATGATAAAAAAATTAGGGTTTACTAAAAACATCTTTTTTGTTTAATAGTATATTCATGTATTTGCTATGGTATTTAAGTGATGGAACCTATCTATGTTGGATTTGTATGTTTTGTTGGTTAAATTTTTCTTTGGATAATTATTACTTGTTCCATTTGTTTGCTTCTTTATATCTATTTGTGAAAAGCTAAATATGCTTATATACATTATTTAACAGGTGAATAAATATCTTTGTAAGATAATTAAAGGCTTGTATAATTTCTTATCAGATCAAACAGTTCTCAATATGTGCTTATATGCAGAATCATAGACTGTAAGCTCTTGAATTTCACTAAATATAAGTCAAAAAGTTTTGCAAAATTTTTGAAATTAGTTTGGGCGGACGACCGCGGACACGTCCATTTGTCCATTGTCCATATGGACTGACCAAATAAAGCCCGTTAAAAACAAATGTCCATATGGATACGCCCATTGGACGCGGACAAGCCCAATTGACAGCCCTAGTTACATCATGGAGAGTTTAGTGCCTTGTTGTTTAAGCGTAATGTAAAAAAAAAACCAACAATAATGAAATGAACTTATCAATTTTTTTTGAGTTTTTCAGCATAAACCCAATTCAATAAAGTAATTAGCACAATGATTAGTTCAGCATCCCCTTTACTAAAAATACTAGATGGATACTCCACTATGTCAAGCTTTTTAAAAATGTTACTAAAACAATTTACGAATGATAAAATACTTTCCAAGAAATATGAATATACTAACAAAAAACACCAATATTTGGTTTTAACATATATCCAAGTATCCAACTCTCTGACCAAAAAAAAAAAACATAAATTCAATTCAAACAAAGTTTTTATCACAGTGACCAGTTTAACCAAAGAGACCGTAATATACATATATACTACACACAAGTACGTATGGATATTATATTTATGCGACATGCTATATATATTCGGACATGATTCTTCCTTCACCGAATGGAGTATCTTTTTTTTTTTGACAAAAACCGAATGGAGTATCTTTCATATGCTCGAACCCCAACTCATGTTTTGGAGGGAGCAGCGAATGTTTTTCCTAGTTCCTCCAAGTATAAGGCGTTGGGCTCATGCTTAACAAAGCTTAAGGAACCAGCTATCTTGCAGTAATGTCTCTTGAATATTCTTCATCAAGAACTTGAAAGCTGGTTTCGGCTTGGATCCTCAAGTTGAAAGGACTTTTTTGGACGTTTCTACACGGTGGGATATGTGAATGTGAGGCGAATAAACGTCAAAATGTTTTCAGGACGATATGTGCATGGCATCTTTACACTAACTATTAAATTACGGCACATTTAGTTGGTATATATATGCTGAAGCTAGTATGTGCTGCATGTGTGAATTTCTAAATAAGTGGATACTCAGCCTTGAGCCATTTTACCAAATCATTAATATTTAAACAATGCACATCATTGGTCTTTTTAAAGTATTACAAAGGAAATCTTAATTTTTTTAAAATAAATTATTGTGTTTGAGCCGACAAATATGGTGTAATCTTGAGCAAGAAATTAAAGAAGATACGATAAGATCGACGACAATGCATGTACTTATCCTTCTTTGCTTTCACGTCTTGTCGAGTTTTAATTAACTATCTTAATGCATTTTAATCTCATTGTCACTAAAAACTGTAGATAGGTTTGTTAATAATATATCATTTCCGGTCAATTTTTTTTTTTTAAAGTGCAATAAAATATTATACATATACATCTGTACAATATTGAAGTTTACTAGTCGGACGGCGAGTAAACATTTAGTTATTTATCTTGTTATCCGTCCGAAATTTTCACAAAGATTTCAATAATTTTTCTTGCATGCATTTTGAAAGTTAAATCGAGGCTATATATCCTAATCGTTTCCAAATTTATATTATAGTTTCATATTTGGTAGCCTGATATATAGTGGTTGATCAACTTATAAGATTTGAATTTCTTAAAAATGAGACTCGAGATTGAGTATTTGAATTTTTTTGGGTAACTGATCAAGACTTATAATAAGATATGTCGGTAAATTTTGTTATTTCTTTGGATATTTGTTATGTTGATATCTATTTAATATGAATAAAATAAAAATAGGTATAAAGAGAGATCATATTCATGGGTGAATCTTTTTTGTATAAATCTTATATTTCATCTGAAAAATTTAAAACAGAGAAGTGTTTTCAGGAACGATATTTGCGATAATGCCTTGGCCGAGTTTAGTCGGAAACACATACTAAAAAATATTAGACTCGGGGCAGATAGGTCTGCAAACTTTGACCGGACCATTTACACATGTTCATAAACGACCATTTTTTATCCATCTATAACTCACGTATTCACAGGTTCGCAATTGAACCCATGACACATCGATATCATTTATACAACCATTAGGTTAATTACAAGCAACGACCCATTTACTTAATTCGAAAATAATAAAATATTATATTTAAAGTATCAATTTTCCGCAACACTCATCCGTGTAAATTAACAACCGTTTAATTTCGTATGCATAATTAAGTACTATAATCTATATGTTAGCTTTTACTTACTTGAAGACGAAGAAAAGTATATACCTTTCTTTGTATGACGGTATGACCATACTTATTACTTTATCTCGTAAACAATATATGACAAGTCGTTTAATTTGCTCATATTTGGTTGTACGTGATCGTATGTATGTGGTATTCTTCTTGGACAAGTTTTAGAATGGTTGCTACTACTTATTAATAAACAAAATCACAAATTTGTAATTGAATTTAGTTAAATGGTATACGTGTATATAAACATGTTAACATTTAGATTGTAAAATAACATATTAACGAGAAGAAGTAAAATTTCTTTTTTACCTATAACCTCAACATATTTGTATGATTATTGTTTAAGGAAGTTTGGGACCCATGACGGTTTATCACACTTTTTGGTCATTAAAAGTAAAAACATATAAAGGCATGCCCAACATTTGGGGACCTAATGTCCAATTTAAATGGGGCAACAAAAATTACCAAATAATTATTTGAACTTTATAAATTATTCCTTATCATTATTTATTTATATGTATTTTTAAGTGCATCAATGTAACTAAACAAATTATATTTTTTAAATAAGCATAAATTTAGAAAATAAAACAAAATAGACGATGGTATAATATTTGGAAATAATTTACGAGTATTAACTTTAATTTGTACATACATTTTATAAAAGTAGAGGGAGATTTTCGTGACACCGTCAAGGGAGATTTTAAGTTTAGGCCCAAAAAAGTTTCTTTAAAATTGATGGGCTTCAGCCGCTTTGCTCAAAAAAATTTCGAATAAAAAAATAAACACTGTCTTAACCAAGATTAAATTATATAATAGTGAACCAAACTGATTTAGATTTTGTTTCAATTGGGTCCACATATTTTACTGGACTGATAGTTCCAGTTACTGGAAAAATACTTCTATGGTCTCATTAGGATGATTCAATTCGGTTTTTATCTCTACTAAAAACTGAGATTTAATCTAATTAATATTGGTTCAATTCTTGTATTTGATAAATCAACAATTTTAAAACAGGGAAAAAAACAAACAGAAAATTCGTATTACTTGTTGGGCTTAAAAGCCAACATTTTCAAAAGGCCCTTTAAAGAGTCCACTCGTGAAATAGCGGTCGAGGATTGATGCCCAAATCAGTGGTAAATAGTAATTAGTAATTAATAATTCGCCGATGCGCACTTAAGCAAGATTAATCGCCAAGATCGTTTTGGTTTCGATGTGAGTTCATTAAGAAAGTTAAAAAAATAATTGGCTAAATATTTCTTATCAAATATGCGATATGGATTGTGAAATCTCCTATTAGCTTTTTGTCTCTGGTCAGAATTATTGTGAAGATCTGCTTCGCAGTAGATTCTTGGTCTGAATCATCTTCATGATTATTATATATCCAATCCTTACAAATGTATGGACATAGGACAGTAATGAACTAGAACTATTCACTAAATTTTACTGAATTTTTTATTTATATGATATCACTTGACTTAAGTGAAAAAAAGAAAATCATTACATAAAAATAACTCAAATAAAAATCAGTGAAAAGTGATTGGTCAAAGGAAATACATACTTGGGGTCCTAGCTGGCACACTATTAAATTACTAGAAAGGGAGACGCTGACGTGGCGACGCAGGCTTTTCAGTGTCCTGTCTTAAAGGACGAAATTGACATTTGCTTCTTTTTCGTTTTTTTTTCTCTTAAAATATATATATACTATATTAGGATTCCTATGATATACAAATTTTTAATAATATTTATATTTACATATAATTAAAAATAATAATTAAATATTTATTATAATATATTTATATAATTAATTAAAACATGAATAATATGCGAATTTTACTAATAATTATATTATATATAATTAAGAAAATAAATAAATACCTATTGCTGGTAACTGGTTGAACTTGATCCATTTGCGAAAAACGCATACTAATACGATGATAAACACGATTTTGATCTAATTGATTTAGAGTTAAATAACTTTGATCGACTTTTTAATCCTCAAACTCATTTTGTTTATTTGAATCAATAAATAAGAGAATAAAAAGATGGAAGCACACAATTGAATTTTGAAGATTCTAAATCTTATTTATAACGATATATAGAACATATTAGGAGAATACTTTCCAAAACAAATTTTCTTTTTTTTTCATCACTTTACCTTTTTTTATTTTTTTTTACAAATTTGGTCTTTTTATATTTCACATAAATAACATATTAGATATATAATTTTCCTCTTCATTTATTTTTTACTTTTTATCCACTACTTTGCTATTATTTCTTTTTTTATTTTTTTTTAATTTATTTTATCAATGATATTGATACTATACTATTTTACTTATTTCTTTCCTCAATTATGTTAATACTATATTTTTTTCTATTTTACATTTTTTAACTTTTACTATTTTATTCTATTGACACATGTCACAATCTAAATTAACTGTAATACGTGTCGCGATCTGGTTATTTAAAAATTTGCTTACGTGTCACAGTCATGTCGTGCGCGTTCAGCTTTATATAATAAGATATATTTTTTTTTTCTCTTAAAATATTTTTTTTTTTTAATTTTGGCTAGAAGAATCAAAATACCACGTTGTCATCTCCAATCTACACTAAAATCCATTATCGAGGGTTGCAAAACAAAAAACTAACATTCTTCATTTTTCTTTTGTTTTTTTTTTTGTGTGTAGTTTTCACTGCCTTCGTGGTCAACTTTTGTTCTTAAATTTCAAGATCGACGATCTATTTTCTCCTCGGAACTATCATATAGCACCATAACTACCCGAAATTAAGATCTCGTTCTAATTTCCCACAAAATGAAAGTTAAAATCTTATCTACACCCGAATTGAAAGTTCAAAACCAGTTTACACACAAAAATTGGTTAAATCGGTTTACAACATAAACCCATACCGAACCACCTAGGCCAAATAGCAAACCGAATTTAAAAAATCTCACTCGAACTAAACCCGACCCGAAAACCCGCGTAAAACACCCAAATTGTTAAAATCTCCAAATTGAAAAATGAAGAACCCTAAAAAAACCAATATTCAAAATTCGATTGTTCGATTATCTGAAATCGAGTGTAAGTCTAATGTTAGGGATCGAATTTTGCAGAGGAAGATTTGCGCGTCGTTGACCCATTCATCTGGTTTTTGTTCGAGATTGGCTATGAAGTTTAATGTTAGGGATCGAGATTGGTCTGAGATTCCGAGGCCCATAAGCATAGTGGCTCTGTGAGGAAGATGACGACCACCCACAATGCGATGAACACTCATTTGAAGGAGAGAAGATGAGAAATTANGTAAACCGATACTAATTTTGGTTTGTGTGTAATTTGGTTTCGAACTTTTATTCTGTATCTAAACCGATTTTAAACTTTCAATTCGTGTGTAAATAAGATTTTAACTTTCATTTTGTGGAGAATTAGAACGAGATCTTAATTTCAGGTAGTTATGGTGCTATATGATAGTTCCGAGTGGAAAATAGAACGTCAAGTTCCCACATTATTCTTTTTACTGTCACCAATCTCACCACAAAACTTTTGTTTTTAATTCCTTGATTTTTTAGATAGCATCAAGTGATCCAAATCGTGGAACTGTTCGAAAAACTTTACAAAAGAGCAAATTCTTCAATTAAGAGTAGAATTGTACATTCCATGAGATGGGAAATAATAGTATGTAAGAATCGGAAACAGGTTATTCGGATATTAAAAATATATTACATGAAATATATATACCTAATAAAAATATGGAACATAAAATTCGGGTATCTAAAATTATTGTCTAAACTCTCAATAAATTTGGTATGGTCAACCTCAATTTCTGGTAGGACCGTATCTAAACATGTGCGAGGAATGCATTTGCATCCTGATTTTGTTAAACTAATATAAAAATTAATGTATTTCAAGGCCCAAATAAAATGTCAAAAAAATTTATATGTAATTAGGGTACATATTTTAAATAATACACATGGACTATATTTTTTGTGATTTTTGAGCCGGCCATCCAATATGTTTCCTTATTTGTTGGAATAAATTAAATTGTTTCAGATGACTAATTATTACAACGAGTAAAAATATGAAACGGAAAATTCAAGATGAATGTGGATCAAGATTAGAGCAGATAACCCATATCAAAATGGACAATTCTATTTTGCTGCAAATCTATTATCGGATAAATTATTGGTCGAAGTCTGAAAAATAATACATTAGGGTTGAAATGAAAGATACGTTTCCCTCATCCTTTCCATTTGTTCATAAAAAAAAAGAAGTAAAAAATGCTTGCAAATTAATTAGTTTTTTTATCAACAATATATACAAAAAGTCACCACGAATTAGTTATATTAACTTTGACAATTATATAACAAATGTGTTTCGGTTATTCTAAATGTTATTTGTTAAATGCGCTAGCTAGAGTTACTATATTCTTATAAACACTGTTCGATCTTTATTACTTTGATGCGTTTGTTTTACACTAATGGCACCTGTTTCACTTGTTTACATGTTCTGCCTATTGGGTACCGCTTAAATCTTATATACACATAAGTTTATTAGTACGGTCGTGAATCCTGACCGTTGTAACTATCAATTCCTTGCACGATAAGACTATTTTGCGGTTAATACATATTTTCGATTTCACATTTAAAGTAATATTTTTAAAAAACAAAAATATCAATAGCTTGATCATATCATGACAAAAAAGTATTCAATAAATTTAAAGATTTGCTTTTATCTTAGGGTTTCATTGTTTTGACGTGACTAATTATAGTGGCATGCATGTCAACCATCAAACAAATCATATATAAGAGGAGAGAGAAATAGAGACTTAGAATTTTAATGATTGTTAAGGTTGTAACGTCGGTCTTGTTATAGATTCATGTATGCTTTTGATACTATATTTGATTTATTTATTGAAAGAAAATAAACTTTGGAGGTTTGAGAGATATGATCTTTATAAAAAGCATACGATCCATGCATGCAGAAGTACATATGATTCAATCCACTACCTCCATGCAAGTTTCCATAGATCCTTTTACTTGTTTAATTTACACTTTCATTTTTGTATATTTTATTGATCTATCATCGACTTTATTACTTTGAAAGTAATACTTTAAATATATAGATTTAGCTATATATTAATCACACACTCGTATATGTATTCTCATGAAAATCATCGTCTTAAAATATTTTAGAAATTTGAAACTATATCAACAAATAACTGACGTTGTAACTATATCAAAAAATCATTTGAAAAACCGAAAGTTTCTTATATTGTACCAAATGCATGTTAAAAGAAGAGGGTTCCTATCCATATAATTCCATGAGTAATACCAAAAGAATGATTCATTCACACAATTGATAGCGGCCGACTTATCTTATTTGATACACACGTTGTTCGTTCGATGTAAAATATATATGGCAGTCATAGAGTAAACAATTACAATTTTGAATTTAGCATAGATCATCCAAATTTCTCAAGTTAATTAGCTATGAATATATCGATACACCAAAAATTGGTCGTTCAAGTAATTTCGTATACATTATATATATATTTCTAAGAAATCATTTGTTTGAGCCTCTTTTGAAAGACTTACAACTTTGCACCATAGATTTGTAACGTGGGAGCCTGATTATTTATGTCTTATTTTGCAGACAATGATGAACGGTTTGTGTTTTCCATATGAGATGCAATAATATCACTCGCCATGCAATGCAACTTACGTAATGTACGCAAATCAGTATCTATATGTTACTTTATCTTCTTCTTTTTTGGCTGAGAAAGTCCTTTTGAGATAATGATAATTTTTCGTCTCAATTTAAATTATATTGTTTATTATTTTCAGTAGAGAAAAAATGATAACGTGCACCATGCAACACATTGTGACATCTAATATTTACTTTGAAAAATTATGAAATAAGTTATATGCGTGATGCGTCTAACAAAAGTTACGTACTCGATAGATTTTCTAGAATTTATATATCGCTACGATCTACTATTTGAACCAACATATGAGATCTTGGTACTAGAAATCGCAAATCGATCACATTAGACACATTTTTAGTCATTGCAAAATTTGTATGATGAGGAATGAGGATTTTGCTTTTAAATAAATAACTTCAAATTAAAATTGGTGAAACTATATTCATATTATGCTCGATCTCTAGTTATCGGATTTTTCAATACGAGGACAACCGGTATTTATAACATTTGCGAAAAAACCTGATAGAAATTATTTTCCCTGGTCTGTTTTTCTTCGAATCATTATATAATATTCCAATTGTATTACAATAATGTAGATAAGAAAACTAAGCATTCACGTATTCTATACACATATATGCGCATAAGGCTCAAGTGTTGTAGGCAAAGACATTAGAAAAGTAATTATTCTACTTATAGCTCGTGCACATGAATTAGAGATTCGTAAATCGATATTTTTAAAAAGAAAGTATGAGAAGCAATCATATAAAGCCAATAGCTTTTCGAAGTTTGAAAAAAGTATATAACCCTTTATTTCTTTTGTTAAAATAGAAACGAGATCTACATTGGATGCCTCCAAAATCTTCCAATTTCTTATAATTAAGTTTGAAAACAGATACATCACTCATGCGTTTTCCTTGTTGAATAAGACCGTTTATGAACTATTATGTTGTCCTAAACTAATTAAAAAAATTGAATCGTATTGTTCTCATTTGTCGTTTCTAGACATTTTTATCGTACTTATATCTCTAGCTCGGTCTACTACTTACTTTTCATAACATACACTTTTCTAGTATTTATGTAACATTTGTGATGTGAAAAAATTCTATAGATGTTCTTCTCCATTTTAATTTACTAATGTTTCATTTGACTTTCTAAACATACTTTTCTTTTCAGTAACATGCATGCATTATACTGGTTTTAATTCAGATGATAATACACGACGATAATTTTGTACAAATCATCAAATTATATGTCTTAATCACGTTACTGCACATTAAAAAAATACACTGTTTACCATTAAAAAACAACAAGGAAGTAGATTTTATGAAACATTGACTCATTTACTCCTCTATTTGAAATTGTGTACATAATTAGAAATGCTAGATTCACCAAAGATTTCCGGTCCCCGGAGAAATTAAGAGAGACATGAATAAATGAATGAAGTATTTATAAAAAAAGAAAACAAAAAGAAAATGAAAGAAAAGGGATACACACCACTTAGATTTTCTCTCTTTTTTTTTTCTTTTCACTTGGCTCCCAATTTCGCAAGCATTGTCCTTTTATTGCACTTGGTGACAATCTTAGTACTACAACAAAAAGATTTTGACCAGTCTTCTCACTCACATGAAAAAAAAAAATCAAACTATCCCCAAAACTTAAACACTCACATAACAACACTACACCTATCCCCACCCCAAGACAATCCCTTTCTTCTCCCCTTTCTCCAACACCTACCAAAAGCCTCTCTCTCTCTCTCTCTCTCTCTTCACTAATCTCTCTCTTACTCTCTCTAGTTCTTGATTTTCAAGATTTCAAGAAAACATGGCTGACCAAAGTGGTGGGTTGGTTATGATGAGAGAGTACAGAAAAGGGAATTGGACGGTGAATGAGACGATGGTGCTCATTGAGGCCAAGAAGATGGACGACGAGAGGCGGATGCGGCGATCCATCGGCCTTCCGGCGCCGGAGCAGCCACAAGATAGCCGGAGTAGCAGTATTAATAAACCGGCGGAGCTACGGTGGAAATGGATAGAAGATTACTGTTGGAGGAAAGGCTGTATGAGGAGCCAGAATCAGTGCAATGACAAGTGGGACAATCTCATGAGAGATTACAAAAAGGTTAGAGAGTATGAGAGACGGAGGGTAGAATCGTCTTTTGCATCTGAGTCTTCATCTTCAGCAGCTGCTGCAGAAACGGCGTCGTATTGGAAGATGGAGAAGAGTGAGAGGAAAGAGAGGAATTTGCCGAGTAATATGTTGCCTCAAACATACCAAGCGTTGTTTGAAGTGGTGGAGAGTAAAACTCTCACTTCTTCCACCGCCGCAACCGCTGTAACCGCTGCAGTCGCTGCCGCTGCGATCGGAAGTGGAAATGGTTCGGGCGGTGGACAAATCCAAAAAATGATACAACAACAACAACAAGGTTTAGGATTTGTTACTAAACATCAAATAATTCAACCTCCTGTTATATTACCTCTTCCGCCGCCACCGCCGTCTCAACCGCCGCAACCGCTACCACGACCGCTACTTCTGCCACCGCCTCCACCGCCTTCTTTTCATGCTCAGCCAATACTGCCCACAGTAGGTACCTTCTTTCTCTCTCTTCTTAACTTCTGGCATTGCTCTAAGTTGCATTTTTATATTATTTAGGAAAAAATGGTTAATTGATATCAAACCCACATTGTATTGCATCTCAATTAGTCCGATTAAACTTTAAAAAATCAAAACTTTGATATATAATTAAATTCAACTCTTTCTGAATATAGTATAAAGCTAATGTTCTTCTTTTGTTTGATACAACTCTTAATTAATCACTTTATAATTTTCAGTGAAGAATATACTGTTACATTATATTATTAATTGGTATTAACAAGTATTTTGGTTTGGGATTATATTTGGATAATATTTTTGAAGAAGGATAGTAGCTCAGATTCTGATACGAGTGAGTATTCAGACACATCTCCGGCGAAGCGAAGGAGGACAATGCCGACCACAACCGCCGGTCCAAGCGGTGGCGGCGGCGGAAACGAAGAAGGGGAGGAAGCTGAGACTGTCGTGGCGGCTGCGTTAACGAGAAGTGCGTCTGTGATCGCAAACGCGATTAAGGAGAGTGAGGAGAGACAAGATCGGAGACATAAGGAAGTGATGAGCTTACAAGAGAGGAGATTGAAGATCGAAGAATCGAATGTTGAGATAAACAGAGAAGGAATGAATGGATTAGTGGAAGCCATTAATAAGCTCGCGAGCTCCATTTTCGCTTTGGCTTCTTCTTCTACTTCTTCGACTTCTCGCCATAATAATCAGCACCAAGGAGGTCCACCATAATAACTTAAACTATTATTATTGTGTAGTTAATTTGATTAGGGAAGTGATTAGTCGATGAGACTGTTGATTTAGCGCAAGTACATAAATTGATATTGAAGTTTGAATCTTGTTTTCACTCTCAAATGTCTTTAAACAAAATGGAATTTGTTGATTCCATGCAATATTAATTGAAATGTATTGATAATTGATTAATATATAAGAATGTGATAAACGTTTCGAGATGATGAGTTTAGATTATATTTCTATAATAAATACCCAAAGTTAAGGTGATAAATACATTAAGGTGATAAATACACAAAGTTAAGGTGCTTAGTAGAATTTCTTGTTTCATTAGGTCAAAACCGTATCTTTTGTCACTTATCAAATTAAGTTATATATACCTTTTTTAAACGGGTCCTTTTAAAACCATATGAACACAAACTGCATTCTATTCATATTAGAGAGATCATACAAAGTATGTAGATGATCCTTGAGTTGGACCGTTTGAGATTTAGAGTTCAAAAATATGGAGCATACAAATAATACTCAATTAGCATGGGTTTAACCAAAAAAGACTTAGAAGGACGTCGATAGAGCTAATCATGGGCATAATCATGCAATATATAAAAGCTTTTGGAATGGGGAGAGTGAGATGAACGCGCAGGAGGTGGCGCGTGGGGGAAGCATTTAAGTGAGAGAGAAAGTGGTCAAAGGGGACAGAGAGAGCAGTCAAAGGAAGCGGAAGAGTGTGGAGGCCATTCTAGTGACTATTATTGGCTCCCTCTCTCATCAGTCTCATTCTTCTTTCTCTCTCTCACTTCAATGCATCAAAGCTTGTGACAAAAACCTTCTTAATTCTTTTAGCTTCTAAGTATTAATCAAAGTTTTAGGCAGTGTAGTTAAAAATATTTCAAATTTTTATGAAAAAAACAGTGCAGTTGATAGTTATTTATTCAATATGTTTTGAAAGAATAGGTCTATTGAAAATGGTAATTCTGATTATGAGAAACGATTTCAATCTGATTGATGAGAAACGATCTCAATAGTAATTTAAAACAAAGTGTACATACCAATTCGTAAATGATATATGGTATGCCATGTAATCTCAAATCGACAAATATTAGGTGTCTCATGATGTACAATAATTTCAGAACTCATAAGACCTACATTTCCACATACTCTCTAACATAAATTGATAAACCATCCCATAGTTTATGCAAACAAGAAGTTGGACACAAACCACATACTCTAGTAACTCTACCCATACTTAAAAATCCTAGCAGCTTGATGGGTTTTGGTAGGGTTTGAATTTTAGTTCTCTTAAGTAGATTTCAAAATCTAAGAATGTACTTAAGGAAAGCGGAAAACAGTAGGTCTAAGTTGGACTTGAATAACCATGCTTCATATAGATATATATAGTCAATGCAGGGCGGATGTATGTTGTTATTGGGAGGGGCAGTTGCCACCCCTATTTTTTTTTGAAATTAGTGTAATTTTATCAATATTTTTAATTATGCCCCCCTTGTTCTTATTTTATGTGTATTCTATATGTTTTTATACACGTTCTTTTTAAAGAATATATTTAAAATTAAAAAATCCACAAAATAAAATATGCAAGATAAAAGCCCAATTAATTTTTTTCTTTTTTCTACAAGTCCATATCCATTTAGATTTTAGAACATATTTTAAAAAATAACCAATCGAATACGTTAAGTGATTTAGACTGTTTTTTTTTCTAGTTAAAATTATAGATTTTTTTTTGTTTCATGAGATATCCTAACAAATAAAATCGTGATAAAAAAATTTTAAACGATGAAAGAACGTGTATATTTGTAGACAATTTTTTTTAACAATTTCTAGACTATATATGTTTTATTTTATTTTTTTTACTTCTGATTAAATAAAATTCTAGTTCCGCCACTAATGCAGATTCTATAAACACACGTAAGGTCCATCTTATGAACACGATAGTTCAATATTTTATTTGTTAGTGAAAAAGGGGAAATAAAAGGAACCCATGAGGGGTCACAACAATAAATTACAATGGGCCAATTTTGGGAAGCAATATAATATAATATAAATGTTTATTAAGAAAGAAAATAAAGTGAGGTATGTAATGTGTATAGTGTTGTACTCTATGGCCAAAAGTGCTTCTCTTTTTCTTCCCCACACCCTTCAGATGCAGCTTTTCTACAGAGAAAGTGAGCTGTGTTGAAATAATGATAATATTAATAATTAAAAACAAATAAAACATTTTGGATAGAGACTGATGCTTCTCGTTACACCAAATTGTACCTGAAATCAAATCTAAAGAACTATAGTTACGTGATTAAAAATGGTTTATTGAGACTGATATACAGAAAAAGACAAACGATTTTCGATGATGTTAATGTATGTGGTTACAACGATTAACTCGGTCCATAGATCGTAATTTCTAAGTAATTAACTTGACTATAAACGTTTGTCCTTTGATTAATTAGTAGTTTTCATTTAAATAAGAAACACTATTCTTTTTGCCAAAAAGAGAAGAAGAAACAATATTCCTTTATTGTTTTTGTTTTAAATCAACATCAGACAATATTTAACGAAAAAATAAAAAAGACAATAAATTATATCTGATTTAAATACACAATCAGCCACATAGCTTTATTTGTATCCGTACATTGTCCTAATTTTCTCTAAAAGAGAACTCAATGATGTCGACATACGAATACGCTCTTCTTGTGACATTTCAGTATTCATAATTTCATTTTCTTAAGTATTTAAAAAAAAACATAGCTGTAGTTTTCACGTTGAGTTCATTGATGGGCCTATGAGCCGATAACTACAGCCTGTCATTTAATGGGCCTCATGAGTCCGGTTTAAATACATATATTCAAGCAAACCCTCCACTGATTTTTTGTTGTTGTAAATTCATTTCACTTATCTCTATCTAAAAATTCGTAATTTTGTTTTTGAAACGTTTTACCACATAATTATACATTTTTATGTTTATGCCTATGAATATCAAGGAATATCTCATAGTTAAGTTATTGTTACTAACAACATTGAAACCAAAAATAGTAAACCGGTTAACAAATGGCTTTCTTCTACTTTTCAGTTTTCACCCTACATAACCGGAAAACCAAATTGCTGATCATTTTGGTAGTTACTGAATCGGTTTTGGATGTACCAGCCAAAACTAATAGAATGGAAAACAGAGTTACATTGTATAATGAAAAACGTAAAAGAGACCTGAATTTTGATAATTTACAGAGTCAGAGGATGGTATCATTATCATTTTTGTTTTTTTGTTTTTCCCTTTCTTCTCGTTTCTCCATCAGACAAAAACTACTTACACTAGAGAGACAGACATATGTCAGAGAGGGACAAAGAAGAAGATGATGATGATATGATGAAAACATTGCGAGGAAGATTCCACCAATCTCAACATTCACATCTCTTTGCTAATGTTTTCTTTACCCCTCTCACAATCTTACCGAACCATATCAAGTTCATTACACCGAGCGCAGCTGGTACGCCAAATACCAGAACATATCCAAATATGTGCATCCTCATGACCTATACCACAAAACAAAGCAAAACCAATCACAAAAACAAACAAAAAAATCGGAAATTTGACAGCATTGTGATGTATTGAGTTGAATAGGGAAGTTTTTGATGCAATCGGGTATCAACATAATCAATAAAACCGCCAGATAGTGAAGAGAATGCGGAGAAGTGGACTATGAGTTTTACCTGGTTGTAGTGGAGATATACATGATAAAACATGTATATGAACAGTAGAATTCTAGCAACCTGACATGAAAGTGTTAAGAGAGATAAGTAGACACCAAATGTTGTGAATCTAAATGAGTTGAACGTTGATTATTTTTTTATGTACCAGCCAAACCAAGAAGATGAAAACGCCATTAACAACGTATGCCATTGACTTCTTCATACCAGCTGTGTCTAAGTACCTTCATAAGACCCCCGAGATAATCCCTTTTTTTTGTCAGAAGAAAGATTGCTAAGGTGATAAATCTTGTATTGTATATGGTAAAAAAGGGAAGTACCATCTCAAGTTGATCTCTGGGGTTGTAATCTCGGAGATGAGGACCATGTAGGTATATAACTGTCCTTCCCCGGAAAACAAAGAGTAGGCGACAGCTACCCCCGATAGCGAGTGATGCACAATCTGAAACCAAAAATGTCATTCTATCTTAGTTTTAGCATTAGCTATCTTTATGCATTGATATTGTTGAGCGGTGCAGAGGTTTACAAGTAGATATACCGAAAGTGAAACAATAACAGGCTGAATATTTGGGAGGATTTTGCATATTTTTGGAGAGAAATCACTAGATGGAGCAAAGGGTTTGGTAAAGAACAGTTACTTACATACTCAAGTCCACCCAAAGAAGGATATTTCCAAAAGATCATCCCAAGATCAGCAATGAAGTAACCGATAGATATCTGCAAATCATTTACATACATTAGCTTTTGTAAATTCTTATCTCAAAGACTCTACATTAGCTTTTGGATCCTGCTTACCCCTAAACCAAGAGAGGAAAGTCGTGAGCTCCGGAAAACAACAAGATCATTGTGCCACCTATCGGAAAAGAGGTCGGACCAGAAGACAAAGTACAGCGACATAGCCGAGATAAAAATAGCATGAACTGTTGAGATACCACTGCAAAATACATTGAAACAATTTTAAAAACCTACAAATCCAAAGATCCTAAATGGACAAACACAACACTTAAAAGAGTTAATATTCATCAACACAAACCGGTTATTCCATTCAATTCTTTGGATTTTTGTGAGGATGATATAGGTCTTAGAATGTGAGTTACTGATAAAGTGACAAAGATCATAGACCTGCCAAAAAAAGAAGAAACATACAATCACTCATCAACCGCAAGAATCTAGCTTGTCCCTAGACTTGTAGAATCATGAAAGTTACAAGAAACCGATCGTACCATTTTGCAAAGGAAAATGCCGGTAAGGACAGAAGTGTAAGGAATAAATGGATCAGCCAAGAGATAGTTCTTAACCAAATGCTGCGCTTGATGATGATAAGACTTAATGGCACCAATCGTTTGCAAAGACGTCGACATTGCAGATAATACAGATTTTGGGGTCTTTCAACTTTATCTCATCATTAACACCTACACCAAAAACCCATATGCGAAAGAATCAATCTCGAGTCTCATATACTAAGATCACATAATGTCAACACAACGAATCCAGAATTTGAAGAAATTTCTCAATCTCGAGGCCTTTAATAGAAGTAACATGAGTTATGGAATTAGAGATACGAGAAACAACAAAACGCCCAAGTTATTTTCGCTATCTAACAAAATGTATGAACCCTAATCTCAAATTCTGAAACTAACAAATGCAGATTCGATAGGCAGTACCTAGATGAGGAAGATCCTAAACAAAGAGTAAAATTTACCGAAAACCGATTGAGAATAACGAAAATCTGATTCAATCGAAGTCAAATCCGATCAATGAATCGCAAAAACGCACCGAAACAAGAGGATTTGGAGAAGGGTACCTTCGTGGAAATCTGAATAAAATCTCGGAGAAATGAGAAATGCACGCAAAGGAAAGATTTAGAATCGGCGAGAAAACTGTGAGAGTGAGAAAAAGGCAGCAGCGAAAGGGTAAATCGGAAGTAGCATCAATGAAGCTTTAGCTTTAATCAATGTGAATGTGAAGGTTAAGGTGAAGGAGAAGAGAAACACAAAACACTCGATCTGATGAAAAAATAAAAATATAAAAACTCCAGCTGGTGCAAGGGAAAAGAAAAAAAAAACAAACAAACAACAATAAAAAAGAAAAAAAAATTGTTAAATTAAAGGCTAGAATTGGGTTTTAAATTCTTAGGTTCTATCATTTTATTATAGTATATGCCAAACTTATGTTAATGGGTGGGGAAAAAAACAATCATATTAATTTTTTGTATAAAAATATAACGAATACACGTTTTTTTGGGGGTCAAGAAATGAATATACGTTTTATATATGTATATGAAAAATCCATGAACCAGAAAATAACGCAAAATAGATAAATGCTAGAATCAGAATAAAAATAAGAATAGAGATTATTATAGTTCGATTCGTGTGAATCACTTCGACTATCATGTCTTTTTCATTTGGTTTGGTATTCATTTTGGGTTTCTTTTGTTGCTATTTTTTAAATGAGATATATGAACGATTGATACCCTATTTGTTATTAGATAATAAAATTTTAAATGAAAAGATGCATGTTAAGGAACAAAAATTACATTGATGAAATTTGGGAGTCAATATAACCAACCAATCAATGAGTGTATACATGTAATATCACAACAATTTTTGTTTTCACCAATTCTAATTTGAGTATTAAAGCTTTGAAATCGTGCAAAATCTACCTTCAGTGATGGAAGCTCATACCCAAAAACAGAAAGCCCATAACCGACTTATATCGAAAGCTACAAGAGCTACATTATTTTTGTTTGTATGCATATGTCTCTGATAGACTTATCCCTAACTTTTGTGATAGAAATTGCATTATCAGATACATATGATCACTACCATAAATAACCAAATAGATACTTTTTCTCAATGATCTGTAAGACCAATTACTTGAAGAAATTTCAGACACAAACAAAACATGTAAGAGCCAAGTTAAGAATGTAACCACTGACTCTTTCATCTCCAAGATCTCAAGCCTTAACCAAACTCAGAAACAAAATTGCAAAACGATAAAACAAGAATTACTTAAAAGCCAGAGTCTTCAATTATAATAAAATACCATAACGTAGTCTCTGCTCTAAAGAGCATACAATACCAAATACAAACTGAGTTCAACACAACAAAGAAAAATAAAGAAAACACACTGCGAGAGAAAAGAAACCCATTAGATTCACGCACAAACTCCTCTCTACCATAAGAAAAAAGGAGTAAAATTGCGTTATTGGGGGCGTTCCGATTTTCAATTCTTAGTTTCTAAGTTGAGCTTAGGGACCCAAAACACAAAAGTAACCCAAACCTTTTTTTTTCTTTTCAGACGAAGAACATAACGTTCTCAAGCTCTGCGTGCAGCTTGAAGATCGCTTTGTCCTCAGACGCTCCCTGTGAACTCGCATCGTGGTACATCCTTCCTCTAAAGGCGACAATGTCAGCGTAACGAACCGGAGGAACGAGAGAGATGGGGTTGGTGCAACGAGTGAAAGTAAAGCACATTTCAAAGATGAGCTTCTGAATATGATCCGAAGTGAATCCGAGCTCGTCCCAGAGAGTATAGTAATGAGTCGGCTTGCTTGTCCCGATCCCTCCGTAGTGACTGAAGAGGTAGAAATCAAACTCAAACGGGTGGATGACTCTGGTATCAACGACCGTACCTGAAGGCGCATTGCCCACGACACTTCCGTCTTTGCTTGTGTCATGAAAGAAACGGGTTTGATGACGCTTCTGTGCCACGACTACCGTTATCTTCGGATTGTAGTTATTCTTCTTAAAAGTCTCCTGCACATTCTTCAACTCCACATTCAGAACCATGTTGAATTGACCATCGCTGACACCATCTCGGAATATCACAATCTTGTTAGGCTGTTTCCTGGTGGCCTTAACGTGAGCATTGACAAGCTCCAAGCAAGTATCGCCAAATCCTTGTATCTCCTCTTTACGGTGAGCTTGGGGGATGACTCTAGCTGCATAACGGTTAGCTTCAGGCCAGTTTAGAGTACCCACGACACCAACAATGGACGGGCTCATCTTGTCCCGAGCAGCGGGATGATTGACATCAGCGCCAATGAACATGACCTGATCATCTTTTTTGAAGAACGAGAAAGTCTCCATCAGCTCGACGTTGCTTCCACCAACCTTTGCATTGATCTTTAGGGCAAGATATGCCAGGTACTGATCACCTCTTCTAGCGGCAGCGGTGGTCAAGAAACACTGAGTCACCAGACCAAGTTTGGTCTCGGCTATCCATTTCAGAGTCTTGTAGCCAACGTGCTTCTGAGACATAGCACACAGAACAAGAGTTGGACGAATCCCACCATCAGTCACACTTTGAAGTAATTTCTCAAGAGCATTATCATCATTAGCAAGCGTATCCATTGATGTTTTGTAAACGATAGGACGCTCCATCTGTATCCCAAGTTTCTGACAACGTTCAATGAGTTGACCCACAAAGGCATTAGACATATTTTTCACCCTCTCAGACGCGGTGAAGTCAATAAGAGCCCAATGATCGACTACTGATCCCCTCGTGACTCCCTTGTCCACAAGGCTCCATTTGTTGTTCTGTCTCTGGTTGGGTTGCTCCCGGACGGCTTTGCCTTTCTCTGTCAACTTCAACGCCGGTGCCTTGAGAACACGACCTTCCACCGATGTCATATTTGTATTTACTCCCATTCCAAAGTTCCGAATGATATCTCCACTGTCATAAAGACACATAGAAAAGGCTAAGACTCATACACACAAGCTATATATAGGTTTATTAAATGTCAAAACTTTTTTTAAAGAAAGGAGAAAAAAAGAGATCTTTGTACACATACCCTTTAGGTCCATCATCAGACCGTATCATCTCAAGTATATTCTTCTTCCTTTGTTGTGGAATGACTAGGGACAAGGCCTTTAACGACGTGGCGTCCTCGTGTTTCAAGTTCTCCTTTGGATAAATCTGTCCCTCAACCAAAACACAAAACTCCATGGGAACAGAATTTTCCCCTCCGTTTTTCCCCAAATCCAAGCAAGGAATATCCTTGTGAACAATTTCTTTTCTGTACTTGCCCCTGAAATAGTCAACAATGGACGTTTTCTTCGTCGTACCATTGCTCTCTTGATCGAATTTGATGCCTTTTGTGTCTAGCCTACTCAGTCCTGCAATAATGAATTGCTGATTGCTCTTTCGATGAGTGACCGTGACTTTCAACCCAGTCAATTCATTTTCCACGTTGCCTCTATTATTCCTCAACTGACGCAAATCACGCCAGTTAAAGAACAACTTTAGATAGTCGATGACTGGCATTGCCTTCCGGAATGTCAAGACGGAGTAGTCCAAACACAAAGATAAACCTTGTGCCGTGGGCTTTAGAGTGTGTCGGTAGCCTTTGGCAGCTACAACCCCAAAGCCAAAGTCTTTTTCAGGGTTACGAGTGAAAAAGCTTTTACCAACGGTGATCATACGCTTTGAAGGATGCTCCTTCATCACAACATCCATTCCTTGCAATACATCACGAGGACTGATAGATGATTTCCCCTTCGTGTACTCTTTCAACTCATGGAGCTCATGCTCATTCACCTGGTTCATGGTGAATGTATAGCTTCGATCTCTAGTCATCCCTTCGGTTTTTGGGAAATCCACCGTAAACGACCCGGTAGGCAATTCACATGCGCTGAAAATGTTCTTTTGGCCATCATATGCTGTCATGGCGAAAGGAAACTCATCGGGATTGTCTGTGAACACCTTGTCCCTGACCATAGCAAGCTCAAATCTTGATACCTTCTTCTCAGGATTTTCACCTTTGACATCGACATCATAGTGTCTTATGACCCTTTCAGGATTAAAGGTCACTTGAAAGTGGTTGACCAAGAGATCTACGGGCCGCACATACGCAGCACCGCCATTATCAGGACGCTTCATCGGTTTTATCTCCTCAGAGGAATCAACTTGTAGAGGTGGTTTCGGATTTGTAACTTCAGAACCTGTCAAAATTAAAATACAAAAACTTGCTTGTTAATCTGTAGCTAAGCAAATCACAGAAACATTCATCAACAGAAACAAAAGCGATTGATTAATTCAAGCAAATCTGTTTAATGATTCATAATAAACTCCAACGTAAACCACATCAATTCCAATCATCATTGATTGTCTTAAGAGTAATGAAATTAAAAAAAAAAAAAAAAAAACGATGCTTTTGTGAGTTTTCATTAATTTCACATTCGTGTTCATTACTTGAGCAGTAGAGAAATTGCAGAGGCAAGCAATAACCACAAGGAATCAGAGACTTAAGATATGAAAACAGTAAATTAGGATATTGTGCTTACCACGGGCGGTTTCAGAAACCGGAATGGTGGTCGGAGAAGAAGTTGAAGCCGCCGTGTTAGAAAGAATCTGTGGCCTACGAGCCCACGCGCCTCTACCGGAGCCTCCTGCTGCAGCGGCGTAACTCACCTGATCCCGAGACGACTGTTGAAC
>OVAY01000089.1:54130-104771 GCA_900406395.1 Kernera saxatilis
AAATTTTTTTTTTTTTTTTTTTTTGAAACTGATAATTTATACGAAATTACACATTATTTTCCGAGTAAATAAGAGTAATGTATGAAGCCAAATGTGGTGTTAAAAATGGAACAAAAGATTTCATACATTAGATTTGGAGGAAGAAGCGAGTATTAAGGTTTGTTTATGGAGGTGATAACGTCAAGAAGCATTTTAAAGAGTCTGCTCTTTGTCCACAACTTTTCTTTTTGACTTAAATTTTTTTATGGTTAATATTACTGGAAATTAAACAGAGGAATTGTCTGAACCTGAGCGTTAAAAGGTAATAATCTTTATATTTTATTTGAGAAACCACCTCTAATACATTTCTTGAAGTGTCATTTTCTTAACCCTCCTTGCAAAGCATTAGACTTCAACAACAATTTTTGTTTTTTTTTTTGTAAAATGAACGTTTAACGCGGATACGATACTAATGTCTATTTTGTTCCGAAAGAAAGATCATATTATATAGGGTTCACATCACACACATGCATACATATACAAAAACAAAAATCAATAATAATACTAATAATTTAGAGAATTATAATATATAAAAACCAACCATTTAGCCAAAAAAAAAAAACCAAGCATAATTTGTACATATGTTTTCTGTATTGTTATTAATGATATAATCTCTAGATCTTAATTTGAGCAATCGGGTTTACGGAAATGACAACCTCGAAGCACACCATTAGCAGCTCTGCTTAGCCTAGGATCCTTGGAGGTATGGAAATTACACATACATGATTTGGAGTCTTTAAATTTGAGACAACATGCCTCGCCGTATCTAGGCGCCCCGGCGCCTCCGAATATATGCGTATTGATGCAATTTCTAACCTCTTGTCTGCATGCTCGTGGCATTGGCGCCTGTATACAAATTGGTCTCTTGAAATGACAACCTCGAAGCACATCATTAGCAGCTTTTTTCAGCTTAGGATTATCGGACGTAAGGAATTTACACCCACATGATTTCGAGGTTTTAAGTTTCGCACAACATGGCCCTCCGAATTCAGGCTCCCCAGCGTCTCCGTACACATGCTTACTGATGCAATCTTTAACCTCCTCTTTGCATTCTTTTGGCATTGGCACCTTCGGGGCAGCATCTACAATGGGCTTGGGAAGTATCACAATAGCCGCACCGGGGTCCCCTCCACCCACAGGCTTGCCTGGCTTAGCCGCACCCTTATAGCCAGAGCTAGTATCACGATTCTTATAGCCCTCGCCACCAACCATAAAGCCGCTGCCGCCACCCCCATTCCTATAGCCGCTGCCAATCGTACTACCACCCCCAACAAAGCCGCCCCCGCCACCACTAGAGCCAGGGGCGGCTTTGATCGAAGCCGGAAATGATGTCAAGGGTATGATGATGCCAATGAGCATCAATGCAATGATCTTCATGTCTAATGAGTTAGTAGCTGGTCAAGATGAATTTACTTTAGTTTGTAGAAATTTTCTCTGCTTTATTTATTTTGTTTTTAGGTCTTTAAATAGGAAATTGTAATCAATGGCTCATATAAAACAGGGAAATATGGAAAGTGGGAATCGATTCCTATAAAGAAGGGTGATGGTAATAATTCCTATAAAGTGGGAATTTACTTTAGTTTGTAGAAATTTTCTCTGCCTTATTTACTTCGTTCTGTTTTTCTAGCCAAAGGTAAATTAATAAAAATCCATAAAATAAGCAAAAATCTTTTATTTTAAACGAAAACATGTTGAGCTTAACTAAATGAATCTAACCTTTTCGGTGATGTGATTATATGACCTTGTTTCAAAATGAAATTAGATTCCTTGTCCAACTAAACGTTCATAATATTGATATCAACAAGATAGACATGAGAATTTTTGAAGGAATTAGAAAGCTAAGTTGAATGAAGGAAGATAGAACGAAGAGAAGGATCAAGAGTGTTTCCCTGTGACCTGAATTCACATTTTAGACGTATCCACATAATGAACATACATATAGAAAAATAACAAAATAATAATAAACCATATTTTTTCAATACCTTCATCCTATTGTTAGTTCTTGCTTTGGTATTTGTTGCATAATGCAAAATGTATGCGTCCTGATTAATTGTGTGTTTGACAATAAGGCACACTCTAATAACATCATTCAAAGCCACTGGAAAAAAAAAAAAAAAAGTTGCGAAAAAGCCTACTTGTCACACAAGCAAAAGACTCAAAGCGACCTATTGTTGGGCTTGGAGGACCTGGTTTTGGCAAACTCAACAAGATCTTTGAAAAGCACATCCTCTGGTTTCTCTTCTTTCTTCGATTCACTAGTTGCAGAGGCAGTCATAGAGAGGTTCCGGGTCTGTCCAACAAGACCCTCGTAAGAGGAATCAGAGCCGCTACTCGAGTGATGGTGCTCAAAGAACTGTTGCCTCTGGTTGTGTCTTGAAGGTGGAGGTGGAAGATTCCTGATTACCTCAGCATCCCATGGAGCCGGGGGAGGCAATTGCTCTGCAGATTTTCTTTGCGGAATTGGATCGTCGAAAACAGGAGAAGACGAAGCAGCAGGAGCAGAAGTAGGCTTTACTCTTTGTGAGGAGCCTTGAGGCTTATAATAGACATCACCACTAAGGAAATCCACCGTACCTGAATCACGACCATGTACTGGTCTCATTGTAGGTGGTGGTGGAGGAGGAAGAATCTGGCTGAAATCGCTTTTAGACCTTGTAGAGATTGAATTCACAAACTTAAAAAGATCGTTCGAAACAATGTCAAGAGATCGTATCTTTCCAAATAGGATTATTATTACTACCTGTGAGCTAGCTGAGCAAAATCATCATCTGATTCGTCATTGTCATCGTCATGATTTATGTTGACTAGCTGAACTGGAGGAGGAGCTGTAGTATTCATTCCAGAGCCGACCTTTGCAATATCATCGTGACGCTGAAGAACACGCTGCAAGTTATCGTTCAATGCCAATCCCTGACACAGAAGGTCCTCGTCTCTGGAGAATAATAAACCGAGTTTCACCATTTAGTAAAAGCCATCAAATGGGAGGAAACAGCAGGGGATGGAAGAAGAAAAAGAAGAGAAACTTACGTTGTAGTGTTCACAAGAGTCATAACAAGACTTTGATAAGTGCGACATTGCTCGACTAAGTCAACTACAAGTTCTTCTTTCAAACCCTGCAACAAACAACATCCAGAAGAAACAAAACAGTTTCCATTACTTGAAAGAAAACCAGCAGTTCCTTCTACTCATACAATAGAGCAAGCAAATTCCTACCTCGGGATTCTCGGGATCAAGTGCTCCAAGCATGTCCATCAAAACATCAACTGATCCCTCAGCACTTTGAATCTCTTCCAGGCTAAAAAAAAAAAACTCAAAGTATCATCATTTCACCCAAACAAAACCTATCCAATAAACAAAGAACATGGTCTAATTAGAAGAGAGTACCTGAGGCTAGAAGCATCATCTCCTTGCAGCGACGCTTGAATAGCAGCATCTTCATCTGATGGAGGGACGTGTGCAATGGGCTGAGTCTGAGGTGGAGTAAAGAAAGATAGACTACTTTCCGTTCGAGGTGGAAACTCAATTCCAGCAGACTAAAAGTTATCAAAAAGGTAAAAAAAAAAAACATTTGTCAAAACTAACTACAAAATTAATTGTCATAACTCATGAATAAAAAGAACCATCTCACAAGTTAACATACCCTGAGTTCATTATACGCATTATAGTATTGTGGGTATCGACCACCACGTCCACCAAAAGCTTCTTGCCATGTGTCTAGCAAACTTAGTATCTTTTCCCTCACATTCAGGTCCGGCTGCAAAGTTATGTTTGGAAACTTACAAGGTAAGCCAAGTTTCCACAGATAGAATGGAGCATTGAGATATTAGAGGCAGGTGAAATATAGCAAAACCTTTTTCTTCACTATTTTGACCATATCTATCAAAATATCACGGTCAATGATAAGCTGGTACACGTTCTCGCCACAATTCTTACTTAGAGTTTCTAATGCCTGCACCAAGGCACCGAGCATCATCTAACAATGGATTCAACAAATACATGAAACCAAACCAAAGCATTGATTCCAAGGACAAGGAAAAGAGCACTCACATAAAGTGCAAGAATCTGGACTTTCGAGTTTTTACTTGCTAACCGCTTCTTGAGCACCTTAATTGCTTCTTTTGCTTGCCTAAAGCATTAAACAGTGTTAAACTGTTAAATTTCCAGCCACAAAGAAACTGAAACTAGCGAGACAATTATGACTATCAAACGTTGTGCAGAGAGAGTTTTGTTTACTAATTACCGAAGATGAGACAAATATATACGAAAAATTCAAAAGTAAACAAAAAAGAGCTGCAGAAGATTTCTCAAAGAAGTTACCTAGGATCCATGTTGATAATATCACACAACTCAATGTTAATAGCCCAATCTGGACCAATCAACATATCATTTGTAGCTCTTTCTGCACATGCAGCCGCACCATTTGCCATCTTAGGATCTCTTATTAACCAAATCCCAAAGTTCCAAATATCCTATAAGCACAGATCAAATACACTATAATCTCTTTAGTACACAGCTATAACAAGTAAATTAAAAGATTAAACACTAAACACATCATTGGAATCAAATTGTTAAACTAAACATTGGCGATTGCAACAGAACAAGTATGAAAAATTGCATTTTTTTTTTCAGAACCCGAGACCATATCACAAAGCCAAAAACAAAAAAAAGGAACTAACCAATTCCAACGAAAACGCAAATCAAATCGCAAAATTGCTTTCAACCAATGAACAATTAAGCCAGAAATTAACAAATCCCAAATTCAACGATAACTGGATTTGTCTTTACAGTGATCGCGATTACGCAGCAACTAAAAAACCAAACAGCCAAATAAGCAAGAAGAGAAACGAAGAGTAAGACAACTGAGCAAAACTTCAGATTCGAGCAAACAAATAAAAGCAAAGAACTTTACCTTGTTCAGACCACAGAACCAAAATAAGAGCAAGCGAAGATTTGTAAGTCTCAGAATTCGAAAGAGATGAAACAATTTGAAGGGGGTTTCCGGAAATTTTCAACTTTTTCCCTCGAACACGGTAAGGATTATTCTGATCGTGTCACGGTCAGGTGGTCAGGTCAGCCTTTCGCCGTCTAGAATCAACTGCGACTTTTCTCCTTCTATATTGTTTTCTAGATGCGAAGTTGCAAACTTGTGTTTTGGGTTTTCTCTCACTTCTGCTAATGTCACGGTCGGTGATATTAAGACAAAGTCACCGTCGACTTTTATTACAATATCAATACACTTCGGTTAATGATTCTTTTGTCATTTTTAGGGCTGGGATTTCGTTTTTCGTATAGAAGGGTTTTGGACCCATTTAAGAACCGATTAGGTTTTGATTCGGTTTCGATTCGGTTCCAATCGGTTTTGGATCCGTTCGGTTCCCTGAATTGAGAACCGGATTTTATCCGAAAAAATTCGGGTTTGGTTCGGTTCGGATATTTATTATCCGAAATATCCAAAATATACCTGAAAATCCGAAAATATATCTAAAATATCTTAAAATATATATAAAATTCTGAAAAAAATTAAGAAAAAATATTCAAAATATCAAAAATATTTTTGAAAACCCAATAAAGTTTTTAAAATATATATGAAATATCAAAAAATATATCAATAATACCAAAGAACAACTAATATATTTATTTTTTTTGGGTAATTCGGATATCCGAACATCGGTTCGGTTCGGGTATTATCCGATATCCACGGGTCCTCAAATGTTTTACCCATCGGGTAAATTACCCCTTACCCGAAACCGAACCAAAAGGAGTATTTTGGGTCGGTTCCGGTTCGGGTTTTCGGGTTCGGGTAAAAATCCCACCCTTAGTCATTTTCATAAACTAAAATAATATTTGGGTCGTAATTAACAATCATAATTAATGATTAATGATTTTAAAAAAGTTCATTACAACTTACAAGTCGCACGCACGGGTCTATTCACGGCAAAATTCTCGTAATGACAAAAAACGGCGTCACTTTCCGTATAGGTTTCGTCGTTGACTTGTTTTCTGCAAACCGCTGGCGCTAAGATATAAGCGCGTTTTCTAAACGCAAGAAAAAGACGCGTTTAGACGAGAAGATGACTCCAAAAACGAATCTCACACAAGTCCACAAAGACGGACCCACCACTTACCAGTCACCAGAACAAGAACAAAAAACTGAAAAAAAAAAAGACTCACTCTTCTTCAACTTGAAGCGAAGGCAAATATAACCGACATTAATTAGCCATAGCCCATAGCCGCAGGCAAAAACATGAAACTTTTGATATTTATCGATGAGCATTGGTACACTTTTATCGGTTTATGTTAGCAAAAGATGGAGTATCTATCTACATACAAGATCATCATGGACTATAGATACATTACATAGGCTTACAAAGAACACTCGAAAATATAGGAGAACTACAAGAAGGAAAAAAAAGAGAGAATCTTTGTGATACACTGAAGAAGATGTTCATGTCATCTGCTTTCATCTTCACCGTTCCTGGATCCATTCTTCCATGGATTTATAGACTGCACCAAATCTGGCTCGAGTTATATGAATGGTAATCTTCTTAGCCAAAGAAGTGTATAACCAATGAAGAACTTTTCATTTCAATCTCGTAGATGTACATTCCAGAGGAAAGATAAGCATCCGTTGTTCTCATCCCTGTATGGCACAAGAGATTGTTCTACCGAATTAGGCAACATAGAGAGAGAGAGAGAGAGAGAGACTGTGTGTGTTGGGCATGAATCTAGCTTCTCTTGGAATCAATCTATAGTATAACTTCATCATACGTGCATAATCTTTGAACAAAAAGTCCAAAACTTGAAGTCAAAATCTCGTGCAACCAACGCATCTACATTGACCCTTTCCATGACCATTAACTTCAAACCCACCAAAAAAACGACCAATTTCACAAAATCGTTTCACGATTCACATGACGGAGAGAGAAGAGTATCACAAACAGTGTACGTCCGCACCGGTGCGGACACGAGGAAATTAACTCTAGTAGAAGATATATATCAAGAAGATCAAACCTCACTAAAAGATCTACAGATTCTTACAGAAATTGGCTATTTCATCAAATCAACTTGGCCCGAATCGTGTTTCAGTTTTCTTTCTGTATCAATTTTGAACATCTAAACCCACAAAGCATTTAAGATTTAACCCGTTAATGCGTATATATGATCAAAGATTTTTTTTAAAAAAAAAAAACATTTACTTTCCTAAGAGTTTATACATACCTTAGACTGCTTCGGCTTCGATCGCTGTTGCTTCTGCTGCTACTGCCACCACTGCTCTTCGAGCTCCCGCTGTTAATCCTTGAGACACCTCTCTGACTCCCACGCGATTCTGACAGTCCGTTCTTCCACCAATCTTTATCCTCTGATTTCATCGACACATCAGAGATCGAAGGTCTTGGAGAAATCCAAGAGCCTTTGCTTGTCACAGAAGAATCATCCTCATTTTTCTTCTTCGTCTTTTTCTTAGCACCCAAGCTAACAGGAAACACCAATTTCAGAAGAAACCCACTGTTGTTTACACCCCCGTTTCGAATCGGATCGACCCAGTTATCGCTCTTCATCGTCCTCAGGGCTTTACTCGGCTTGTTTTTTCTCTGAGGCAATTCATCAAACACTTTCCGCTCTTTCTCTTCGTCTGTGTTCACCTCAACTAGATCCTTCAACGAAAGCTCGTAGCACGACTCGGGCATCTTGCTAACCATTTCCATAAGCTCCCGCTGACCACGAGCGATGACCTGAGCCTTGGAAACAGGCGAGAGACTCTGGTGATTGCTTTGCCTGTGAGCAGGACTCTTCGGTGGACTGGTTCTCCACAGAGGAGGTGAACAGACACCTGAATCTGGATGATCATCGAAAGTTCTGGGAAAATTCAAATGGGTATTGAACGATTTCGACGAAGGATCAAACATTGCGATGGTGGTGGTTGATCTTGGGGATTTTACTCTGAAGGAACAAAAGAAAGGGAAAAAAAAACGATTTTTAGGATTTTTTAGAGAAGGTGAGTCTTGTTCACAACTTCACAAAGAAGTCCCGTTAAACACGCCCTTCGCATCTACATTTGTGTGTGTATATTTCTACAATTTATAAGATAGGACAAATATATTGGAAACTAATAGAAAATAAATTTTAATTATTTGGGGTTTAGGGTATTGTTGTCATTTGGGTTCTAATATGATGATTGATAGGCAGGTATTCTCAAAGAAAGCGTGCGACGGAGATAATCTAAGCCATCAAATATTTTAAAATTAATAAAGATCCTCTACGTCTATTACATGATGGTTTTTATTTTTCAACAGAATATCATATTATCATCTGTTTTTGGGCTTAATTACTCGTCCCTACTTGTTTACCACTAACACGATGGAGCTTTTTAGTTTTTAATGCTCTCGCCGTCTCGAAAACCGTAGTGGGAAGAAAAATTAAACAAGAAAATATCTATATATACAAGAAAATATAAATATTAATCATTGCTTATAACTGGAAATCTGAATCGTCTAGATGGTTTTTCCACTGTCCGTCAATTTGGTACATAGGTTCGGTTCCATTCCCGTAACTGAATAAAATAAACTTGGGATTTAGGTTTTTTTTATAACACATGGGATTTATTTAGATAAAGAAAAGATAATAGAGATGCTCATTATATTACTATTTTTGTATCGTTTCAGTTTGATCGGGTGTTTTTGAAGAGATTCTAATAACTATTTTGGTTTAAATTATAATATATAATAAAAATTGCAACATTTTAATCTAGTAATCATAAAAAAAAATCGAAATGTTCTTTAAATAAATTTGTTTTATCAGCCATAAGTTTCCTATGTTTTTTTGTACTTTGACTCTACTTATGCGATCATGAACAAAATTTTGATGTTTTTGAGTCTTTTGACTATTACGAATGGTGAATATAGTGGCGTTTGATACGCCAAAATTACTAGTTTTTTCAATGTGTTTACTAAAGACATAAGCGTATATAATGGTTTTGACTTTTTAATTTGTCTTAATTCTCCAACGTATCTATTTACGAAAATTTATTTATTTCATTAGTTGCTTTCAATTCTATACAGTAAATTCGTGTTTTGTTAAAAATCAACAATATCTATTCTCTTATAAAAATAGTTACATAATTGATAATTTATAATGAAAATTTATCATTAATTTTATATTTGCTACTATTTATTTAAAATCGATATCTCATAGTTGTTGTATATGAAAATTTCGAAAATCATGTCAGGTGTAACCATATTAGTAGTGCCAATAATAATAACATTGATAACAAATTTGCCCACGTCCCTTTAATTTACACCTGTATTTGTCTTGTTACTATCTCGATGACTCATTTTCATTTTCTTGGAATAAGACAAAATTAACACATTACGCGTCCAGTTACGTATACGTTCCAGAGTTCCACAAATACTTATTAACTTTTTTTTTTGTCATCTGGTGAAATATTTAATCAAGAGAAAGTTACAACGGATTAATACATCTTGAAATTTTTTATTTAACCAAAAAAAAACCTCTTGAAATTTTGTTTTCTATTAATCTTATTATTAAGTAATTAATCCAATTATTGAATAACTCATCCAATTATTGAATAATTGATCAGAAAAGATAAAAACAAAAAAACTATCACATAAGTCATAAAATTAAGGAATTATGCAACACTATGGTTTTGTTTAATGTGGATGTCATCGTGATATCGTATTACTACCGATACCGAAAAGAATGTGAATCCGAAACGCCAAGACTTGAAGGGCAATGAGTAATGAGTAATGTCACCAAACATTTTGCAGCTTTCAGGGGTTTCGCTGCTTTTCAATCATATTAATCACCACTTTAATATAATATTTATTCTTCCCGATCATTACTCTCTTTTCTTCTACAATTTGTTTTCCTTCTAGAATTTACTTAACGGCCACTCTTAATAACCAAATAATGATTTCCTAGCTTCTTCTGTCAACTAATCATTCATATTTTTAAAATACGTCGAAAACGAAATAAATCCTCATCATACGACATCGTTTGGCATCTTCAGAACTGTCGTGGCTGTGGATTTGCACCACCATTTATTTTTACCTTGGCATTCTAGTCCACAATCCCGAGACTCTAGACTGGTGATGCCGCTTTGTGTTTCCTAAACCACTATCGCTCACACTGCCTCCTTCATAGAGGTTTTCATGAACCTCTGAGAATTCTTTCATCCACGGATTCAGTGGAATCACATCTGAATCATCCTTTGCCGTTTTCTTCTGCTGCTCAAATCTTTTCACGTTTTCAGATATCTGATGGAATGTTCTGTTTATTTTCGCTATTCCTCTTTCAACCGGTTCCACCACGTGCGAAACTGTGAACCTCATGTCATCCGCAATCTAGCAAAAAAATATGAAACATTTGGTCATGAGCAACGACAAAAGCCAAAAACCTGGAACTAGGAGATTTAGATTCGTTATAGAAGAAACCGGCTTACAATTTCAGTACATGATTACTATTGTTAAAGTTGGTCAAGTGTTTGAACCAGTTTTATGGTGTAAGTTGAGATGATGGGAAATCAATATACATTTTCACCCTATTTACTCTCACTTTATCTTGTTTAAAAAAATAATCTAAATGAATGAAAAAGGGAAAAACTATGATTTTACGAGTATCAAAGAAGTTGCTGCATATCCTCTCTAATAATGTAATTAAGGACTAAGGTTTCTTGGGTATCAAGCTAGACACTACAAACTGTTGGTCTAATAAGAGAAACGTTGAAAATAGAAAGGAACAGAGCAAGAAGCTCATAGTGCGGGAAAGCTATGGCGGAAATGGGCAGAGCTCATTCTCAAACTCCAATTCATCCTCCGTCTTCGTCTCTCTATCTTCTCCTCATCTCTCTCTCTCTCTCGTATTAGTTCTCAGTTTTCGAATTTATCGTATTGATATTCAACATGAAGTAAATGAAAACAGAGAAGACAACCGTTCGTCACAAATCAAGCAGAATCCAAAGAGAAAGCTTGAGGATTACTTGGATCCTGTTCTTCGACACACGATCTCGTCCAGAATCAGTCGAACGGAGATGAAGGAAAAGAAGCTGGAGAGGAAGGATGTCTTCGTGAATTCAAATCAGAGGAAGGAATTCGATTGGATCCGTTAATAAACGATCCTAATCGCACCTGGGAAGAATACAACGGAGCAGTGTTCTTTGCTCCGACCATCCCGTCGTTGAGCAAAGAATCGATTTCTCGATGCGGAAGGTGAACGATAGGAAACAAGGCACATGATAGCAAGCAACACATGATAGCAAATGCGGAACAGGATAGCAAACGCGGAGAATAGCAAATGCGGCACAGGATAGCAAACACGGCATAAGATAGCAAGCGGCACAGGATAGCAACCGCCCCACAGGATAGCAGATTTGTTGCAGTGATAACGTGCGCTGATGTCGCAAAGGATTTTAACTCTATGAACTATTCTGTCTATTCCATTCACTACTACAGAAACATCAAACAAGACTCCGAAGACAGGATGAATCTTTTGTCTGATCGTCTCTCTATCTTCTCCCTCTGTAACTTCCCCCCTCTCTCTCTCTAGAGAAGACAACCGTTCGTCACATATCAAGCAGAATCCGAAGAGAAAACTTGACGATTACTCGGATCCAGTTCTTCTTCACACGATCTCGTCTGGAATCAGTCGAACGGAGTTGAAGAAAAAGCAGATGGAGAGGGATGTCTTCGTGAATTCAAATCAGAGGAAAGAATTCGATTGGTCGATTGGATCCCGTAATCAATGATCCTAATCGCATTAGAGCACGAGATTCTTGGGAAGAATACGACGGAGCGCTGTTCTTTGCTCCGACCATCCCGTCGAATCGAGATTTCCCGATGTGGAAGGCACAAGATAGCAAACGCGGCACAGGATAGCAAACACGGCACAGGATAGCAAACGCGGCACATGGTAGCAAACGCGGCACAAGATAGCAAATTTGTTTTAGCGATAACGTGCGCCGAATATCGCACAGGAAAGTAGGAAACTATATACGCCGCCGTTTTTTAGGCATGAACCAGTGAAGACAATTTGAAAAACTAAAACCGATTGTGAAGTAAAGAGAACAAGAATCAGAATATATGGCTGTTTTGGGTGTGAAGCCATGATGAATTAAGCTTTGGGTTTCTTGCATATTTGTATGCAAAGGAAGAGACTTGGAGAGAAGATAAGCTTGAGAATTTGATGAATCCTTTATTCCAAATGATTTAGCGGATATGTTAAGATGGGTGATTTAGATAGTGTTTCACAAGTTATACTGCATAGTCTTAAAGGAGATGGAGAAGACTCGAGTTTCCGTGAGGAAACGTGCTGTGAATTGGTGAAAGGGTTAAGAGCTTAGCAAAACTGATCATCGAAGCTCAAATCTACAAGCAGTTGAGGTCAGTCCTCATGTTTTAAAATCACAGAACATAGTTTGACCCCTTTTTGAATTGGTAGTCTCATGTTCATCTATAGATATACATACAATAATTCTTTTTGTTAGAAGAATACTGGATAGTGGATAGCAATTTAGATCTTCTCCATTTTTTTGTTGCCTGGAAACGAAATTAGATCCTTACTGGTGGCTTGTCAAGGCTAGACCATTGAAAATGAGTGTTTTATGGACACGACTTTTTGGTTTTGGTACATACTAAGAAGAAGATGAATAGCTTTGTTAGTTATTATTATATGTCACCTATTGAAGAATTGTGATTGAACAAAAAAAAGACTAAATTGTTTCATGGCCGTGTTGCAAACTTCAAATAATCGTTTCATCAAGCACATTTCGAACTATTTATATGATGTTTTGCCGAGGAATCTCCACGAATGAGGACATGGTTTGAAGGGAATTTGGTCTGAGACACAATCTCAAGATCATTATCCTTCTGGTTGTCTTGTCCAAGTAAAAATAGGAGCTGTTGACTTTCAGGACTCAATGCATCATATGACAATAGCTCTCAACATAAACCACCCAATCTTTAAGAGTGGATCAAAGTGGTAGGCCTTAAGAAACAAGTTTTTTTGTTTGTTGTTTTCGGGAGAATTGTGCATAAGGGTTGTTTTAAAAACAGTGTTTGAAGATATCTTTTGTTGTTCAACATTTAAGGTGGGAGAGGTTGAGGCCATCACATGTTCCACTAAGCATTGTTCTTTGTAGGAAAAGCACTTTGGTATAACTTTATTTTTGTTGTTGGTGTTGTACGAAAATAGAAGAAATTAGAGGATAATGGAATTAACAACGAACACAAAATGTGGAATACATTATTGAGCCTTTTGTATACCTCCATTCACATCAAATTCTATCTCTACTAGTTCCTTTTTCTGTTTTTTGTTTTTACAAAGCTAACTCCTTTTCAAGAAATCTCTAGGCTTCTATCGCCATCAAAACTTTATTTCAATAATCTTTATGAGACAATTCAAATTTAGGTATCTAAAAGAATAGTTTAGCAAAAAAAAAAAAAGCATTATGGAGTTTATCAGCCACCCATGTCTGAGGAGAAGCAATCTTTCACATCTCTAGTACAAAAACCGGAAAACTTGTTTTAGCATTTGTCTAAGTGTAACAACAATTTGATATTTTTCTCTTACAATGGAGTTTATGTGAGGTTTGAACCAGAATTAATTAGAAAAAATAGTACTTGATGCTCTCAAACTCCATTTCTCTAATTTATTATTTATAAGAATCTTGGTAGGGGGTATGAATTATTGCAAATTTGGCTGGTTATAGGTGTACTGTTTGTGGTTGACAACAAAAATAAGTGAACTGTTTGTGATGTATACATGGATATATAAGACAAAATGATGGTGTAATTTAGCAATAAAGAAATTAATGGACCATTGGCTGGGATTATTTTGGAGAAATGAAATACAGAGAGAAAGAGAGAGTGACGTCGTTAGAATGTGGGGAGGGGAGAGATTTTAAAGGGCAAAGATACCGAATCTTCTCTTGGTTTTGTGACTTGGCCTTTTTTATTTATTTATCCCATCCACTAAAAAGCATAAAATTTTGGCGAAATAATTTTAAGCAATAGTGAACTAATACTCGAATACAGAGGTACTTATGTTTATCGGCATAATCTGTGTATTTTCATTGCCGGCCTTGACATAACTAAGGCTACAAGCCAAATAAAAATTCTGGGCCAAATTAAAAAATGTTGTCATTGAGTTTGAACTCCCAACCTTTAAGCAGAGAGGTGGATTACTATCACCACTAGACTACATGAGTTTTTCAAAAATTTGTGGCCATTAAAAGTAATAATATTTACAAGGCCGGAAGCACATGTTTCACCCGCTTCTATCCAAGGCCGGGCCTGTGTATTTTGTGGCGTTTTTTTTAAATAAGAATATTTTTCTATCGGTTAGACTTTATTAATCAACAAATTTTTTTTTTTGTTCAACAAATTATGAGTCGAATTCGCACTGAAAATCTATCAAAACACTTATAAGTTGTTTTGAAACATGTGAAATAGACCAGTTTTCACATATTTTAAATTTACCGTTCAATTTTTATATAAACAACTTGTAAGTTTAAATCAGAACACAATATACGCATTTTTAATATTGTTTTTGTTGGTGGAAATTTCTCTGCTTGTAGTATATTTGGAGAACAAAATATATATTTGATTAATTTCATTAAGACTTTGAAAAAACGGGGCTGCAATCTTTTTTTTTTATAACAAATGTATTCGAAGAACTATCAATTCACGTAAACTTAGATTCATGTACCCCGAGAGTTGGTATCTCAATCGGTTCAATCCGGAATCATAAATCGGGCTAGAACTTGAGAGGAAACACAAACCGTAGAGAAAAAAAAGACTAATTTACATTTATGTTATTTGACCAGAAGAGATATGTGAATTTTGATCTAGAATTTTTTGAATTTATTAAACATGAAAAAATAATGAAGATTGTTTCTGACAAAAAAAACCTTTTTAGGATTCTTTTTATCAAAAGCATTTATTTTTTGGTAAAAATAAAAAAAGAAAGTTTAAACAGAGATGAGATACCAATATTTTTTTTTTTTTGTTAACCCATACCAATATGGCAATATTATATTAAACCGTTATTGCTTCTGTAGTACTGAGTACTGACTGTACTGTTACCGTTAGTTCGTTACCTTAAATCGTTTATAAACTCTATATGGTTTAGTCACAAAAACGTTTTTAACCCCGTTGTTAAAACTTTGGGGCAAAAAAAAAAAAACTTGTGATTTTAAAACTTATAAAAAGAAATAGCCTCGTGGAATGTGGATAGTTCCCACTCTGCAAGGGGGCTATTTCTTTTGTAATTTAAGAAGCTTTGGATGTCCTCGATCAAGCAACTAAGCGACAAAAACAACCGCCCGTACTTTGGCGTGAGATCCAAACGCTTCCACCTTCACGCGATTTTGCTATGAATTCCTTCACGCGCTCTTTGCATCATTATTCACTAAATTATTAAATTGTTAAGTACCTGTCTTGTAAATTACCATTAACTCCAACACACTCATAGTCGAACAGTGTGCAAGACATTTTGGTTGTGATTTTAACTGTACAGATTAGTGATGTAAATTACCATTAACTTCAACCCTCGTTGTATAACAAATGTGTAAGATATTTTGGGTGTGGTTGGTTGAGAAAGAGAGAGATAATCATCTCTTTATAAAAAGTAGATGATTCTTATTTTTTTACATCAAATATTTGTTTTTGTGAAAAAACTTTTTTAGCGATTAGGAAAGACAAAATTATCACTTTCTCCGACTAGGCAAACAATGCTGAGATTTTAAAACAAAACACATACTTTTATCTGATGTACTATTAAAATCAATTTAAATTATAGAAGCTCTATTAGCATATGATTTAGTGATTTTACATCATATATATATATATATAGGATTCAGTTTCCAAAAAATACGAATATTTGCAAATCAATGCATGCAAAACTCAATAAAAATTTCTAACATGGTAAAACCATCTATCGTAAAATATTGTTGTACGAATAGAACTATTTGTTGTAGAGTTTATAGAACTGTTCACAAAACTTTTAATATTTTTATATGCTTGAATACCTATAATAATGTAACAGATGATAACAAAAAGAAAAATTTAGAATCTACCGAATATTAGACGCATAGATAAAAGATACAATCATAAACACTCATCAACTATATTGATCATCTTTAAAATATATTTTTGGTTGATCTCACTAAACTTTGTTCTCTTTAAAACGTTTTTATCTTTACTATGTTTTTTTTCTCATTATCATATTGTTCAACTCCCAACTTCTCTATACAATGTTTCTTTTATATTCAAGATCAAGAAAAATTATGATAAGCGACTTAGTAGGCTTCATAGAATGAAAGAAATTATTACAATAATTATCTTAACCATCAATTAACCAAATCGGTATGAATAATAACCAACACATAGACAGAAACCGATCTTTCAACCAACACAACATACCTATAGCTAATGGAGAGTGTAGAACACGCGCTGTAGCGAGCGTGTGTGGAAGTGGGAATAGTTCCTATTAACACCACCACTAATTATAATGTTCGCTTCGTCATGTCTGACTAATACTCATTTAATTAAAAGGCATTTTTGTTTTATTTTCAGTTAAATTAAAAAAAAGTTGTTGTCGTACTATTTCGCTAGATTCCTATTAAAGCCTCTGACGGAGAAAGAAGGGTTTCAATCTCATTTAAGAGAGAACCGTTTAGATAGAGAGAAGAGGCAGACAGACATCTTTTTTTTGTTTGTGTGGACACTTGCTTCTGTCTCTGTCTTTGTCTCTCTGTATATTTGTTTTCGCAGATGTAAGATTTTATGTTCCTTAAAAATAATCGGTCCCTTTGTAATCTCCATAGATTTCTCTGTCTCTCCTCTCGCCGACTCCACAAATTTGAGTTTTTTTTAAGCTCTCTTACTAAGGTAACTACTATTCCCATTCTTTTACAATTTCTAGTCAACACTAAAATTCTTTCTTTGTTTGATTTTGTTTATTCGATTCCGATTTCATTTTTCCTCCTCGCGATTCTGAGACTTGGGTTTTGTCAAAACAGCTAAATCTTAGAAGTTTTTGACTTTTTCAAGTTATGATTCTGTCGCAAGTGGGTTTTGTTATAGATTTATCTTAAACTTGTGTGGAGAAAACCCAGAAACTTCTAAGATTTAGCTGAATTGAGCACACAAGCTCTATTAAAATTCGCACATGGATTCAACGGAGTTTGAGACCGATGTATAGCTAAATTTGATGTCGACACACCATACTCATATATAAAATGTTATACAATTAGAAATAGATTGTGTATTTCAAGGAATCGACTAACAAACTTTGTCTCATCTTCATGTTGTTATTTGGTGGCTGTGTTTTAGTGTTGCAAGTTGGCATATTGTCTGATCCGTATTTTATTATTTTTATTTTATAATACACTGTTTCGATGTGTAACATTTTAGATTCCATCTTTGACCAATAAAATCTTCTTCCATAAACGTTTTAATATATTATTTACTATTTTATAACTTTTTTTTTCACTTTTTTCACTTTGACAGCTACTTGTAAGTTCGTTTTTTTTTAAGCATTCGATTCCTTTATGCAAATAGAGAGAATCTCTTGTCAAGTCTTAGAGAAGAAAAAAAAAAAAAACAGTTGCTCTGAAAAGATATTTTAGTTTTGATTTTCATAGTAAGAGATCGTTGAGGAATCTATTCTTCTGCTTTTTCTTTGGTTGAGAAGGACCAAAGAAGAGCAGAGAGATTCTTGTTTTTCAGAGAATCTCAGTTTATGGTCTCTCTTCATGAAATCTTTATCTCTATCTCCTATTGATTCCGCTTCTTCTGTCGAGTTACTTCGTGGCCAAGATTCACTTATTTGACTCTGTAGGCAAAATCTCCGAATATCTTATCTTCTTGCAAGTTGTTGAGAGACTTAAAGCCTGCTTTTTCTTATCCTTTGTCTTCTTGTTCTGTGTCTTGGTGATATAAATAAGCTCTTTTGGTTAACCGCAGAACGTGTGAAGAGCTTAAAACTCCAGAAGATCTTAAATGGCTAAAGTTTATTGGCCATATTTTGATCCTGAATATGAGAACTTGAGCACCAGAATCAATCCTCCAAGGTAATAATAATACACTGAGTCATTCAATAACTTAGACTCATTGATGCTGCTGTTTTTAAATCTCATACTTTTCTATGTTGTTGTTGCAGTGTTTCCATAGACAACACTAGCTGCAAAGAATGTACTCTTGTCAAGGTGAGCTCTTCTTTCTCGGATTAGTCGATTTGGTGATTTAACTGATATTTGATGCCTATGAGACTGTTACTTAATAGGTTGACAGTATGAACAAACCTGGAATACTACTTGAAGTTGTGCAAGTCTTGACCGATCTCGATCTCACAATCACCAAAGCATATATCTCTTCTGATGGTGGATGGTTCATGGACGGTAATAGTTGCACATTTATACATTCACAACAGATTCTTCAGTTCAGCGAAATATCTTACTGATTCCATTTTCACATCTTTATAGTATTCCATGTCACCGACCAACAAGGAAACAAGGTTACTGATAGCAAAACCATCGATTACATCGAAAAGGTATATACAAATAAAAGCAGTATATGTATGGTTTTGTATAATGTATATATGCGATTGGAATTGTTATAACAGTGTATATGAATCTTGTTTTCTGAAAAGGTGCTAGGACCAAAGGGTCATGCTTCGGCTTCACAAAACACTTGGCCAGGTAAAAGAGTCGGTGTCCATTCATTAGGCGACCACACATCAATCGAGATTATTGCTCGTGATCGTCCTGGTCTCTTGTCTGAGATCTCAGCCGTACTAGCAGACCTCCACTTCAATGTGGTCGCAGCTGAAGCATGGACTCATAACCGTAGGATCGCTTGTGTTCTCTATGTGAATGATAATGAAACGTCCAGAGCCGTCGATGACCCAGAAAGATTGTCTGCCATGGAAGAACAGCTCAACCTTGTGCTGCGCGGGTGTGAACAGGAAGATGAGAAAGTCGCTCGGACGAGTCTCTCCATAGGGTCGACTCACGTTGACCGTAGGCTGCATCAGATGCTTTTCGCTGATAAAGACTATGAAGCAGTGACTAAGCTTGATAGTTCTGCTTCTCCTGGACTCGAGCCCAAGATCACGGTAGAGCATTGCGAAGAGAAAGGTTACTCTGTGATAAGCGTGAGCTGTGAGGATCGAGCCAAGCTCATGTTCGACATTGTATGCACGCTTACGGATATGCAATACATTGTGTTTCACGCCACGATTTCATCGAACGGTCCTCACGCGTCCCAGGAGTATTTCATCAGGCACAAAGACGGTTGCACTCTTGACTCAGAAGGAGAGAAAGAGAGAGTTATCAAATGTCTAGAAGCCGCAATCCATAGAAGAGTCAGCGAGGTAAGTTACTAAAAACACATACTTTTTGGCGTTTCTTTGCATTAGAAGGCAACAAGTGCTTAAGTAGTTGTCTGGAATTGAATTATAGGGTTGGAGTTTGGAGCTCTGTGCAAAGGACAGAGTTGGATTACTGTCGGAAGTGACAAGGATTCTGAGAGAGCACGGGCTTTCGGTGACGAGAGCTGGTGTGACAACTGTAGGAGAACAAGCGGTTAACGTTTTCTATGTGAGAGATGCTTCAGGGAATCCGGTGGACGTGAAGACGATCGAGGCGTTGCGGGGAGAGATCGGACACAGTATGATGATTAACGTCAAGAACAAGGTTCCGAGCAGAAGATGGAAAGAAGAAGGTCAAGCCGGTAAAGGAGGAGGGTGGGCCAAAACCAGTTTCTTCTTTGGGAATTTGCTGGAGAAGTTGTTGCCTTGAGAGAAAAGGTAACTATAAATCAATTGCATTGTGTGGATAAAATGTACTGTAAAATGTGTATTATGATCTAGAAGGTCTAGAGGGGTGTGTTTTGACTTGGTCAGGGATTTTGGTTATCGAACCGAACCAAAACCGGGTTTTCGGTTACTTAGTCATAGTAGGACCGGGAAATGCGCAACGTTTGGACATGTATATAATAGAATAATATGGACCTTTTTCCTATTGGAAGGTTTGCTTTTGTGTATGAAACTCAATCCTTCTTGTTATCTATTATTTATCTTTCGTCAAATGTATAATATGATAATATCCATGTCGTTAAGAATTTTGATTCTTTTTTTGTTTCATTCCAAAGTTGCTCTATTCTATCATGTGGAATATGATCAAATGAGTTGATTGACTTAGCATAGAGCAGAATATAAAGACATATACTTAGCTGCATAATCAAATAAAATCTTGATAGACCTTTGAATTGGGGAAGGGCTAATAATGCAAGAGTAGATGTGGGAAAGTCGAAAAAGCAATAAAAGAAAACGGCATGGAGTGCGGCCTCGGATAAGGCTAACAGCTAGCTCTCTCTAACTATGCACGAAACCAGGAAAAAGTAAACGGCTTGCTGTCTCCATGTCCTTTTACTTCTTCCATATTTTTTTTAATTTCAAAGCAATAAACTCGTTGCGTCACCCCACTTAAAAAAAAAAGAAGCCTAAATTGTGGGGTTTATTATGCGAGTCGGCTTTGATTTTAATCAAATACTATAAGTTTCTCCATTCAACTTAGATATCTTTTCTTGTGTGTTTTCCGCAATTTTCGTGTAATTAGATATTAATGATTTGTTTGTCAACGTATTAATCATATTGTAATTGCTGTAAGAGCATTTTTATTGGTGAATTCACTAATATAATATTAATATTTTTAATATATTTTATTGTAAAAATTTAAATATGAATTTTTATTTCTATTGATGAAATATCTATTGAGTTTCTTATCAATATATTAATGTATTAAATTTTAAAAATATCAACTAAAAACAATATTAATGTATAATTTAAACTTATGCATGATGGATCTTGATAGATAGATAAATTTATTTTAAGAATTTAAAAAAAAAATAAAAATAAAAAATAATAATATATAAATTATTTAATTGATATTCTAAACTATTGTGTATGTAATTCAACAAAACAAAGTTGAACCAATAATAAAGAGCCACGTGTCCTAGATGAGAGTTTTTCATGGAATTCTCAAAGTATCTCATATGAGAATCGGTTCGCTTTTTTTCATATTTTTTTTAATTTTTTTTTATTTTTAATATAAAAAACCTATTGAGAACTATGCTCTAAGAAACAAAAAATATGAAAAACATTTGAAAAAGAAAAAGTCAGAATTGTAACGTATCACCGGTCGATTTGTAACACGTGGTAGATCACGTGTTACATAGTCATTACCCGTACGTTTACTCTTGCCGCTTTCCGTTTATACACAAAACAAACTCCTTTTTCAATTTTCTTTTCCTCTCCTTATCATCGTCACGAGTGTCCATTGTTTTAAGGGTTTTTAATTACTTGAAAGAGCTAAGAAGATTAAGAAGATTACAGAGTTGTAATAATTGGAAAGAAGAGAAACCCAGAAAAGAGGCACGAAAGGATAAATACTAATTCAGAGGTATGACGGAAAAGTCCAAAGTTTCAATCTTTTTTTTTTTACTTAGAGGATTTATGTTTCTTTGCTACACAGAAAACGAAGTGAGCAAAATCCTCTGGTCCTGCGCTAGTCACTTGAAATTCTCCTTAAACTTTGTCCTTTTTATTGTAATTATTATAGATAAAACTCTCCTCCACTTTCTGGAAAAATCTAGCCACAAAAGAAGAAACTTTTAATTCCTCCATTACCCTGGAAACTGAAATTTGGATTTCCACATTTATTCTAGGTAATTAAAGCGCTAATTGTTTCTTTTGTTTAATAATGTTTTACTGCGTTTTAGTTAATACCCTTTCTTGCTTTTTGTTTTTCAATTTCTTATTTTCCTACATTTGTCGTCTTTTGATTCAGAGATATTTATCAACTCTCTCTCTCTCTCGCACATCATTATTTTCTTTGTGGTGGTAGAATCAAGAAACCGCCTAGAGTATTAAAAGATGGTGAGTGAAGGAGGAGCAACAAGAAAGGAACTTAACCGATGCTTCGAGAAGATGAAGGAGATGAAAATGGGAGGAATCGTGATCACTGAGTGGAAAGATATCCCCGTGGAGCTTCTGATGAGGATCCTTAACCTTGTAGATGATCGGACGGTCATCACTGCTTCTGGTGTTTGCAGTGGCTGGAGAGATGCTATTTCCTTTGCTCTCACTCGTCTCTCTCTCTCTTGGTATGCATAGCTTCTTCTTTGGTCTTTGTTTCATTGTTGGTGTGATTGTGTATGATGTTTCAATTAGAAGGTGTTATGTTGGTTATTAGTCTGGATTTTGAATAAAGGTCTCCTTTTTGGCTTTCTTCATCAATTGAGGACAAAGATTTTGGATTGATGGGTGATAAATTGATAGGATCATGTGATTGAAAGAATCAAACCTTTTTTGATGATTGATCATATTTGTTATGAGGACAGTTTCTGGATGATGGTTTCTGTTTCAAGATTCGAAATTGAATATGTACCAAGAAAGTAGGAGGATTTGATTTTTATGTTTACTTGTTTGTTCTTCAGGTGCAAGAAGAATATGAACGGTTTGGTTCTGTCTCTTGCTCCAAAACTCGTCAAGCTTCAGACTTTAGTACTGCGACAGGACAAACCGCAACTTGAGGACAAGGCAGTGGAAGCCATAGCGAATCACTGTCACGAGCTACAAGATCTTGACCTAAGCAAAAGCTTGAAACTCACTGACCATTCCCTCTATTCCCTGGCTCGGGGTTGCACTAACCTCACTAAACTCAACCTTAGCGGCTGCACTTCATTCAGCGACACTGCTCTCGCGTATTTGACAAGATTTTGCCGGAAGCTCAAAATTCTGAATCTTTGTGGTTGTGTGGAAGCTGTATCTGACAATGCATTGCAGGTGCCTTTTCACATTCAACTCTCTCTATATGCATATCATCAGCCTTTTATTTTCTTTACATCAATAACCGAAACAAGGATAAACAAATTTTATGCAGGCTATTGGAGAAAACTGCAATAAAATGCAGTCACTAAACTTGGGATGGTGTGACAATATAAGCGATGATGGAGTCATGAGTTTAGCTTATGGCTGTCCTGATCTAAGAACCCTTGATCTCTGTGGCTGTGTTCTAATTACAGGTAAGCCTCATAAAGTTTCAGGTTTTACAAAACGGGAGTCTGTGTTCCCTTAAACATATTTGTTGTTGTTGCAGATGAGAGTGTGGTGGCTTTGGCGAATCGGTGTGTACACTTGAGGTCATTGGGGCTATACTATTGCAGAAACATCACGGACAGAGCCATGTACTCGCTGGCTCAGAGCGGAGTGAAGAACAAACACGAGATGTGGCGTTCGGTAAAGAAAGGAAAATTCGATGAAGAAGGGCTAAGAAGCCTTAACATTAGCCAATGCACTTACCTCACACCTTCAGCGGTTCAAGCGGTCTGCGACACATTCCCTGCGCTCCACACTTGTTCAGGCAGGCATTCCCTCGTCATGAGCGGTTGTCTGAATCTAACATCGGTTCACTGTGCCTGCATCCTCCAGGCTCACCGCACCCACACTCACACAGCTTTCCCTCACCCGGCTCATTGAACCAGTGTCAGCCTGAGGGTCTCTCTGTAGATGTTCAATCAAGAATCTAAATCTCCCTTTATAGTGATCGATTGCACAAGCTGTCTCCTTATACAATTTACGATATAGAGCTTGTGACACTGTCATTCAAGGACACAAGGATCAGGTCGATGATAAAAACGTTTGGTTTTTTTTAACAAAGATTCGAGAAACGAATGAAATTCATTAAAAATATTTGTTACATGATTTTTATGGGTTTTTATTTCTCTATACTTCTATGTTTATATTTTTTTAAGATTTTAAGAAAATGCAATAGAATTTTAGTAGGTACAAATCCTTGTGAATTCTATATGAGTTTTTGAATTGATTAAAAACGAAACTGATTGGACAAAATATAAACAAGTAATGCTACATTTTAAAAGAACATATTAATGAAAAATATTTTAAGTTAATACCGGGTGTATTAGTCATGTAAGAAAAAACCAACGGGTAAATTATAAAAAGGTACGTGGATGCAGTTAAAAGTTGAAACAAAAAAAAAATTGTCTCCGTCTTCTCCAGCTATGGAAGGAGGTTATCGGCGTTATTACGTCGGTCTTCTTCAGTCCTGCAGCACCAGAAACAGAGAAACTCTATGGAGACAAATCCACGGTTTGTTCCTCAAGAAGGCTTTTTTTAGTTCAATTGTCATTGTCGCTAACCATCTCCTCCAGATCTACTCGCGGTCTGGTAGGATGGGAACTGCGCGGAACTTGTTCGACGAAATGCCCGAGAGAAACTATTTCTCGTGGAACACCATGATTGAAGGGTACATGAATTCTGGGGAGAGAGGGTGTTCGTTGAAACTGTTTGATATGATGCCAGAGAGGGATGGGTACTCTTGGAACGTGGTTGTTTCCGGGTTTGCTAACGCCGGTGAGCTAGGTCTTGCCAGGAGGCTATTCGATGCCATGCCGGAAAAAGATCTTGTGACTTTGAATTCTCTGCTTCATGGGTACAGCCTAAATGGTTCTGCTGAGGGAGCTCTGAGGCTGTTTAAAGAATCGAAATTAAGCGCTGATGTGATCACAATGACGACACTTCTCTGGGCTTGTGCGAAGTTGGAAACTTTGAAATGCGGGAAGCAAATACATGCTCGGATTCTGATCGGCGGTGTTAAGCGTGACTCGGTAATGAATAGTTCTTTAGTTAATTTCTATGCAAAGTGTGGTGATTTGAGAATGGCAAGCAATATGCTGGATCAGATTGGGGAACCTGACGACTATTCTCTATCTGCCTTAATTTCAGGTTATGCAAGTTGTGGGAAAGTGAATGAGTCTAGAAGACTTTTCAATAGGAAAAGTAACAGATGCGTCTTTCTATGGAACTCTATGATTTCGGGTTATGTTGCCAACAATATGGAAATGCAGGCATTGGTTCTTTTCAATGAGATGAGGAATGAAGCGCGGGAAGATTCTCGTACGTTGGCAGCTGTTATAAATGCTTGCAGCGGTTTGAATATCCTAGAGACCGGCAAACAAATGCACGGTCATGCTTATAAATTTGGGTTAATTGATGACATTGTTGTAGCTAGCACATTGCTTGACATGTACTCCATGTGTGGGAGCCCAATGGAAGCTTGCAAACTTTTTGGTGAGGTCAAATCCTATGACACTATCTTACTGAACTGTATGATCAAGGTATATTTCAGCTGTGGAAGAGTTGAAGATGCAAAACGGGTATTTGAGAGGATTGAATGTAAAAGCTTGATTTCTTGGAACTCAATGACTGTAGGATTCAGTCAAAATGGTTGTCCAGTTGAAACTTTAGAGTATTTCCGCCAAATGCACAAGCTGGATTTGCCTACAGATAAGTTTAGCCTCTCCAGTGTCATTAGTACATGTGCTAGCATTTCTTCCCTCGAACTCGGTGAGCAGGTTTTTGCGAGGGCAACTATTGTTGGTCTTGACTCTGATCAAATAGTATCATCCTCTCTCATTGATCTCTACTGCAAGTGTGGATCTGTGGAGCATGGCAGGAGAGTATTTGACACAATGGTAAAATCAGATGAAATACCATGGAACTCAATGATATCAGGTTATGCTACAAATGGTCATGGATTTGAAGCGATTGATTTGTTCAGGAAAATGAACGTTGCGGGTATAAGACCCACTCGGGCCACCTATATGGGTGTTCTGACAGCATGCAATTACTGTGGTTTAGTGGAAGAGGGAAGGAAATTGTTTGAGGCAATGAAGTTGGATAATGGTTTTGTTCCAGACAAAGAGCACGTTTCATGTATGGTCGACCTTTTGGCTCGTGCTGGTTATTTGGAAGAAGCCATAGATCTTGTAGAAGAGATGCCTTTCGATGCGGATGCAAGCATGTGGTCATCTGTTCTAAGAGGATGTGTAGCAAATGGATATAAAGCCATGGGAAAGAAAGTTGCTGAGAAGATTATAGAGCTCGAACCTAAGAACTCAGTTGCTTATGTGCAGCTGTCCAGCATATTTGCATCCTCTGGAGATTGGGAAAACTCGGCGCTTATAAGGACTCTGATGAGAGTGAAGCATGTGAAAAAGAATCCAGGTTCCAGTTGGGCTGATTGTTGAATACTCAATTTGAGTGTGAGTAACACCAATAGAAGCAAAACAACCAAGTCATGTTCGGGTAAGAGGAAATGCACATGGAGTGGAAAGAATGCAACCAAATAAAAAAACTTCCTATCGCTTGAAGTTTGATGAACATCCGTCGGTCATATTTTGTCGATCTCGGAAGATCTATTCATTTATGTTCCGCCTCTGTCACGGTTTCAAGTTTTAAGATGAAGTGGTTGAGTTGGAAAGCAAGATTCTCGAGCAGCAGAGGCAAGAAATGGCTGCGAAAGAAAAGAAGAAGGCCGTGGATGCAAAGATAGCTGAGAAAATATGTGCTGAAACTATTGACAAAATTTGTCTGAGATCATTGGCTCTTGTGGTTGTTGATGATTGTTAAATACTCGACTTGAGTGTGAATAACACCAATGGAAGGAAAATTTACAACAAAACATTATAGCAATATTGTAATGATTACAAACAGGGGATTTTCTTTTCTTTTCTTTCTTTGTACTTTATTTTAACAATTTGTTAAGTTTGAGCCATCAATCATCATCATTACAAATAACGTAGTGGCTGCATCACATTCACACGTGAGACCATCAATTTTGCAATGTGAATGTGGAGTTGGATCATTTGCCTTTGTATACAATTTCATCATCGTCTACATCAAATGCTGGATTGCAGAGACATCTGAAGAGTCTACCAATCCCCTATAAAAAAATGTCCGATCAAGAATTTAAATCTCAGTTTTTATCTACTATGAACAGTATCATCATAGAATGACTTGAAAAGTGAGAATTTTACTTGAGTAAGCAGAGGAGTTCTGTATGAAAGTGGTTGTGAAGAATCGTCATCGCTGCTACTGTCATCATCGTCGCTGCTGTCTTCATCTTCTCTTCTAGATGTTGCACCGTTCCTCGATTTCTTTTCTTGCTGCACACACCACAACAATCTTGAATCAGCACAAAGAAAACAAAAAAAAAAAAGATCAGATAATGTGATATATGATTATGTTATTGAAAAAACCTGGAAAATCTTGCCAAGAATCTTGAGAGCCATTGCTCGAGATTTAAGCTCCTCTTTTCTCAAGTTGTTATCTCGCAATACCTAAGCCATGTTTTTTCAAGAATCATCATAACTTAAGTCTTGAGATCTAACAAAAATAAGCAACAGAAGATCCAAAGAACTCACCATCTGACACACATGTAACAGAGTCACTTCAATGTCAACCACATTGAGTTTCCACAGAGATCCCATCAGTGTTTCTTTGTTTGTCTGAATATGAGACTCCAAGTCATTCGCTGGACCCGTTCCGTCTTTCTTGAATCTCCGGTTACTCTCTTCTTGCAGCTGAAGTAACTGAAAAGCACTTTTGGCTGCACTGATTTGTGATTTCCAAGAATGTCCTTTGTTCCTAACCCATTCAGCTACAAAAGGAACTCCCAAGTAAAGAGCTCTCTTCCCAAGTTCTTGAGCTGCTTGTCTTGTGTATACATATCCAATTGTACGCAGCATATCCGCTCCAAAAGCTTTAACAAATTCATTCATAAGAATTCAATTCAGAATGTTTTGCGTAATTAACTAATGAAATGAAAGAAAAGAAGGAGACAATGCCTGCATCTGAGAGTCTCTTGGCTTCAGATTCTGCGCGGTGTATGAATCCTTCTTTGTCTCCATGAACGTATTGGTTGAGAAAATCTTTGAGAAACCTCGCAAGGTTTTCTTCTCTTTCCCTCTGAACAGCCTGCAAAGGAAAAAAAAGGAAGGATCGTTCTTTATGTAAGATGAGATCAGAAGATAGATATATTAGCTATAACATATGATTTTTGATTGCCTTTAATTTGTCATGAATCTGATCAGAGTTTTCGATTTCAGAAGCCATTTGAGTGGAAGCCATTGATGCAACAGCTAAGTGACCGATATAGTCCTCGAATAGTTCACTTCCAAAGAGCAGAGCGAAAACAGCCGTTGGATCAACCATCGTTTCTCTGATTGATCAAACCATTAAACATCCTCAGAGAAAGAAGAGAGAAACACAAAAACTTTACTCAAAAAAAGAAACATTACTTGGGAGCTGAGAATTTTCCAGTCCGATCATACGCTTCACGATGAGCAGGATCACTCAGAACCTGGTAAGCTTCACCTAGAACCTGTCCCAAAGAAGAAAACTCTTGGTTTGATCAGAATTGTAATAAAACAAAACAGGAAAATGGATGACATTAAAAAGAATTCCACTTGCCTGGAACTTGTCAGCAGCCAAAGGATCACCTGGATTCTTATCAGGATGAACTTGTCTTGCCTAGAGATTGCAAAATCAGCCCCCCAAACACAGAGAAAACTCAAAGATCTATGACAACTTAAAAAAGAATAAAAATTGAAAAACCAAACCTTGATGTAGTAAGCTTTGCGAATCTCTTCCTCGGAAGCAGAGGGAGTGACACCAAGAACATCATAGTAGACTGTTTCCTTCACCATGATCGGATCAAAGGAAGAGAGATTTGAGGATCAGACACAAAAAAAGATGTAATATTTGCGTAGATAAGAAAACAAAAGGTTGGTTTGGTCTGTGAGTGAAGCTTTTAGGAGATGTGGGGAAGAAGAAGTTGACACAAGAGAGGGTGTGATCTGCTTGAAGAAGCAAAAAAAAGAGATGGCTTTACAGTGATGCACTTTTTTTAATAAACTAATTGCGCCGCTTTTGAGCGGGAGCTACACTCTTTTTAACTGTCTACTTAGTGCTTTCCATCATTCATTTCATGCCTCCTTTTTCATTATTCCACTTCAAAACAAAACCATTTCTTTTCTGGATTTTTGAACACTTAAGAAAAACAAGATGATGGTTATTCATGCCATACCACCTCGATGGGTATATACATTTTAATCATTTAGCATAAAGAAATGGTTTTTTTTTTCAGAAAAAAATTAAAGGTCCTACCGGGAGTCGAACCCAGGTCGCTGGATTCAAAGTCCAGAGTGCTAACCACTACACCATAGAACCTCTTGTCCCATGACCTATGTTATGATTATATATCTATAAGGACAAAACCACGGATCATAACTATTGAAGGAAGACGAAATTTGGAAAAAACAATGATTCATCTGACTTCTAGTTAAACAAACCCATTTATTAGTATCTCAGTGGCTATTAAAACTTGGAATAGCTATCAACAAAAGCTCGGGCACGGTTTGGCGATGGAAGGCTCAACTGTGTGGATGGTAGATTTGAGAAATCACTAATATATTGTAAATCCGCCTTCTCAAATTTACCATCCACACAGATGAACCCTCCATCGCCAAATCCATGCATATCTTGAAAGATAATTATGGGAAAACGGGAAGATGAGCAAATGCAAAAGAATAAAAAGTCTTGCACAAAATTTGAGTGATAGAACATTATTCTGATAAGAAATAGTTGGCTAAGCTCAAAAAGTTTAGACGAGTCAATAGTGTCTTCACGGCTATCTCGCTTTCCCACGTTTCCCTCCACCTCCTCCTCCTCTCTTACCACCTCTACTACTACTACCACCACCACGCCGACCGCCAAAATCCCTCCCGCTTCCACCGCTGAATTCCCTGCTGCCAGCCCCACCCCCTCTTCCGCCTCTACCGCCACCACCCCGGCCTCCCCTGGCTCCGCCGCCTCTACCACCTCTCTTGCTATGCAGATAAGACACTTTGTTCGCCTTTTGCTGCCTCTCCTTGCGCACCTGCTCCAGATCTTTGATCTCTGACCGCACATGCGCATTAGGCACTGATCCTTGCCTTCTTTTCCCACTTCTCCCGCCTCGGCCACCTCTACCTGCCAAGTTTCTCTTTAGACCTATTGACGGCTCAAGCTGTCAAAACGATGAACTTGTGTGGGAAAAAGCTGTGCAATATTACCTGACATGCTTATTGAATCGTCGGCATCACCGTCCTCTCGGCCGAATACTTTCTTGTGAGACCTCTCTTTCCATTTCTTGTATTGCCCTGTCTTGGCTGCCTTGACTTTAGCTCCACTCTCTGTCTTTATCTAATTAGTTACAAGAGACTTAGTTAGCTCAAAGCATCCCCAGAATCATCAAACATTCTTTAACCAAAAGACAAATTTCTTTTTTGTAATTAGGGTGCTACTACTACCTTTCCACTGGCTGTTACTCGATCTCCATTGTTCAACTTGATGTACTTCTTACTTTTCTGTCACCAAAGACAAATCCAGTTTTTTTAATAAGATTACAGTTGGGGCCATTGTTATAATGTACCTTAACTCTTTACCTTGTCCCAGTGATAATTTGTTTTTTGCTGCTTCATGCCTTTGCCATCATCTGCAACTAGATCTAGAACAGCAGCTTCCAACCTACAATCGGAAAATAAGGACATAAGGCATGTCAATATCAGACAGTTTTTTTTTTTTTGGCAAGATTTGAATGTGCAACCCCTTGATCCTTCTGTGGAATGTCACTAAAAGCCCACGAAAAATCTGTTTACCTGTTTGATCCAAACCCTTCGTTACCCCTAACAGATAGCCCTGCCTCTGAATGCTGCGTGCACAAGACTAACAAAGAGTCAAACTCTGTGTCATCCCAATATTAGTAGAATAAACAAAATGATTATAAGCATTGTAGCTTTGACAGCTACTGCGTATGACACAAAAAAAATGTTTTAACTTAACGAAAAAACATACATGATTTACTGGTATGGAGCTGATGTAGAAATCTTCGTCCTTGAAGCTTTGTTGTGCCTTTCTTTTCGTACCGCCTACTGAAATCAATGGGGAGTTTATTTGAAGCTCGGTAACCAAAGAAGAGAAAAACAAACCACGCACCACAGACAAAACTATCCAAAAAATCACAAAGGCTTTAACACAGAACTAAAGGAACAAGTGCACAAGCAGCACACATACCTTTGCTTCCCGTTATCTTGTCCTCACTAAAAGTGGTAGTAGGTTCAGCTTCCTAGATATCAAAACACTTATGTAAGTGAAACTAATGGCAGACAAATGAGTACGTCAAAATTTAATATTAGAAATTGTATAAGATTACCATCTCCAGATGATTATTGGAACTCTTCTGATTCTGCTTATGTCTCGTATTAATGATTTCTTCATGAATCGCCCTTTTCTTCTTCATCACATCAACCCATTGCCCGGGAGGACCCTGCACAAGTACCAAAACATTTTGGCTTCAGCTACTTATAAACAAATATCAGAATTATACAAGTAAACTACCAGCCAGGTAGAAATTTTCGAAAGAGATGATATAATCATATAAATAGTATAATAGTGAAACAAATCAAAGAAACAAAAAAGATGCCAGGAAAAGCAAGGATCACCTTCACATTTTTGGATTTGGCAGCTTCACCTTCTGCTTCAAGTATGGTCTGCTTGGGTCTGGCACAGATCAGCAATCATTATAATTAACCAGGTTGGTTTTTAAATTATACATGGAGAGACCATCTTCAAGTCTGGTCATATCAAGGAGATGGATGAATAAAGAGTAATTATACTACTCACCTGAAATTTTTGATTTTCTGAAAAAATGCCATTGCCTCTAATTCCCCGCCTTCAATTATGCTTCTGAAGATGGGATGCAAGCCTTCTCGGGGTAAATCCTTTGCTCTCCTAATGGACTCTTTTGATGGCGAGGGTTTTGTTTTTGTGTACAAGCGAAAAGCTTTTGTGGATGTTCTTTCAAGGGAATCTAACTCTGCAGATGAATCAATCATCTCTCGGACTCTGTTAAAAATAAGATCGATGGTCTTCTGTGGGAAACGACCATAAACAGTTACTCCACTATCAATTGCTTCACTAGTTCTGTTCATTACTTCTTCCATGTTCTTCAAGACCTCATCCTCAGTGGGTGCAGGCCTGATAGGTTTTGAGAGGAATAGATGAAGATCTAACAGATATGGCATATCCTCAGGTGTAACAAAGGAATATGCAGAACCTATACGACCAGCCCTAGCAGCTCTTCCCACTCGATGGACAAAAATCTTCGGTCTCGGAGGGAAATCCCAGTTTATAACATTATCAAGCAATGGTATGTCAATACCTCTAGCTGCAATATCTGTCACAATCAACAACATAGTCTTCCTCGCTCTGAACCTGGATACGTGAATCTTGCGTGCATCTTGATCCATATCACCATAACATACAGATGGCTCAATATTCTCCAACTTAAACAGTGAGTTGACGAATTCCACATGATGCTTTGTCGAAACAAATATCAAGGTTTGTTGATCTGAACTTATATGCTCCCTTACCAAGTATAGCAATGCAGCATACTTCTCTTCCGGTCTTAAGGTCAAAAACGAAAGTTTCAAGTCCGGGCTTATCTTGTTCTCAACATCTAACCGAACAAGCTGAGGCTCACGCAAACCAGCGGTTGCAAATTCTGCAAGGGCACTTGGTAAGGTGGCACTGAAAAGCAAAGTCTGCCTGTTCTCGCTTAACTGAGCTAGAATCTGATGCAACTGCTCGGCAAAACCCATACCAAACAGACTGTCTGCCTCATCGAAAACCACATACTCAACCGTCCTAAGTGTCATGTCATCTACCTCATCCAAAAGATGCATAAGTCTGCCAGGAGTTGCAATAATGACATCAGGGCTCTTCGTTAATTCTTCAAACTGGTCTTCCATGCTGTCTCCACCAACCAGTAAGGTAACACGAAGATCTGAAACAATAAAGGCATCAAAGGCGTTTAAACAAATTCACAGCTTAACAAGTCTATCAGTGCAGAATTAAATAGCCAAACCCATTTGATCAGCTTAGAACAAAGTTTCTAGATTGGAAGTGGATTAAAATTGAATTCCTCAGACGGCTCATTAATGTGATTCCCCTTACAAACCAAATGAATTTCTAACAATACGAAATTCCAACCTGTAAACTTTCCGAGTTCCTTAGTGAACTTCAGAGTCTGCTCGGCCAAGTCACGAGTAGGCGACAAGATGAGCGCCCTTACACCTCCCTGAGGCACATGTTGTTTGAGCTTCTCAAGCATAGGGATGAGAAAAGCCGCGGTTTTACCGGAACCGGTTCGCGCCATGGCTACGACGTCGACGCCAGAGAGAATGAGCGGCATCGTCTTCCGCTGGATCGGTGTAGGAACTTTGTACCCTTTCTTTTTTATTGCATTGAAGACATTAGGACCGAGGTTTAGAGACTCGAATCCTCCAGATTTTCCTTTCTTCTTCTGTTTCTCTTTCCTGTGAAGCTCAGTAACCGAGCTCACCAAGAACCCTTTTCCTGCAACCATGGTGAATCTGGTTGCAGACTGTGCGACGGCAAAGAATCCCCAAAATTAGGGTTTGTAAACGAAGAAGATGACTCACCCGTGATGATTCAGAGTTTTACTAGTCTAAGTATAGGGTTTAACGAAAGAGACCGACACACAAAAACCCTTTCGTGGGCTTCACTAAGTTTTGGGCCAAACTTAACATTATCCAAGCCCAACAGTACGCTGCTTCGATTTATATTAACGAAATGAAAAGCAAATCTAAAATGGGAAAATTGCTGATAAATTATGGTCTTTGATGAAACCGTTTTGGAGGTGTATTCAACCAAATATTTGGACTTTTTTGCTCCGGAGATTGCTAACTATAGCTGATATTTCTGCTAAATTGGAAAATGCGAATTTCTTTACCACGCCCAAAAGTTACATTATTGATGAGACAATTGCTCAAATAATCGTCTGAAAAAAATAGCAAACCAAAGAGCTTGAGAGATTTGAAAAATAAAATCTTGTGTCTCTGTCGTATCCTCTTCATGATTTGGTTGTCCCAAGAGCGTTCCTAAGGTTTGAGTAGCGAGCTTCGAGCTCAAACCATGACTCTAAATCCACCAAACTATTGAATTCCTCAAAAGTAGCCATCTTTTGCAAGTGATCTCGAGTGCTTCCATTTTCTTTAAGAGTCTTGAGAACATCGACCAAAGCTCGAGCCGATGCATAGAGTGCGGTTAACGGGTGAACAATCAAGTGAAATCCCATTTCTTTAAGCTCCTCAGGCGTATGCAATGGCGTGACTCCGCCTTCAATCATGTTACAAACTCTATAACCTTTTGTGCGCTTTCCAATTTCCTTGAGCTCATCATCGTCTCTCGGAGCCTCCACAAAGGAAGCATCCGCTCCAGCCTCCACAATTACAACAAATCTGTTTATTATGTTTGATACCGTTCCTGTTTTTAATTTCTTTGTAATGATTTGGTACCTCCATGTAGAGATTAACCCGTGCAATGGCGTCTTCAAGCCCCGATTTTGCAGAGGTAGCACGTGCGTCTGTTCTTGCGACAAGGAAAAAGTCAGAATCTCCAATAGCGTCTCGAGCTGATGCTATCTTGGCAGCATGTTCTTCTGCTGGTATCACCTGTTTGCCACGCATATGACCTACACGAAAAAACACATTGATATATATCATAAAAATGTCCATTGAGTGACTATTAGAAAATGAAGTAAGCAAAGATGTCATTTACCGCACTTCTTTGGCCACGCTTGGTCCTGCCAAGAATAACCAACAAAATATTAAATGGACAAGTAATATGCAATACACGAGACTATGATCTGATCATTTTTAAGATAGAGAAATTCATCAAAGAACCAGAGGCAATATTACCTCAAGGAAGCAACCAGCAGCACCTGCTGCGATCAAATCCTTTACAGTTCTTTGAACGTTCAGCGCATTTCCTCCACCGGTATCTAAAACAGATCAAAGGACAGATAATTGAATTTTGTAGATAAGTGCTATGAATATAACACTATAAGTATAACCAAGCAAACCCCCTTTTCCAAAAAGCTATGAATCACTAACTATATGCAAGCAAGTGACTCTAAACCAAGAAAGATTGGTAATTTCGTCTCGGTCATGCTCTAATCAAAATATCAACAGATACAACGATTCAAACTTTTGTTATGTTTCTAGCATTCTGAGTAAATTGTTTGACCATTTTGATCGATTTTACAACCAAATTTTGAAACTTTTTACCTGCATCTGCAATGATGGGAATATTTGGAGCTGACGCACACACCGACCTTGCCGTTGCTGCCATCTCAGGCGGTCTGAAATGACAAAAGATAACAAATAAAACGACAGTAAAGAAACAAGAAAGTTAATAAGAGAAACAAAATAAAACGACAGCAAAAAAATAATAATTAGAGAAACAAAATAAAGAGTGAGAGAGAGTCACTGGCGTACGTTAGCAAACCGAAATCGGGTTTCCCCAATAGAGAAGCGGAGAGAGCATAACCGGAGATAAAACCGGCGGAGAATCCGGTCTGCTGCACGATGGCGGCCGATAAGGCGTCGTAGCATCCAGGCATAAGGACAATGCCTTGTTCTTCAATAAGACGATGAATACGTGTTTGGATTCTCGCCGTCGGATTCACCGATCTCGCCGTGCGAGGATTCGTCCGGAATCTGGGTGAAGCCGAGAGGTTTAAGGTGCTGCAGAGGGAAGTGGTTTTGAGCGCCATTAGCATCGACATTCTTGGAAGCTCGATAAGTCTTTCTTCTCCACAGTGGAGACGAGAAAACCGAGGCCGATAAAAGTGAGGTTTGGTGGGTTACGTAGACCAAACCCACGCGCTTGGGATTTTAATTAGATAGCGCGTGGCTATCTCGGTCTTATCTTATCGTGTGAGTGTTGGTTTAAATGAAGCCGAGGTTCGATCATGAGTAAACCGGGACGTAAACTGAACCAAGGATTGGTTTGGTTTAAATGAAGCTGAACAGAGAACAACAACGACGGATTTATTTTTACTTACAGGACATTTCACTTCCGATGTTGAACTCTGTTTCATGTGATTATTGTTGATTCATGGGTTTGGTTCTTTCTGATTGATCTAAACCAACATCGATTAGACCGTATGCCAAAGTTGGTTCACCGCTTGTATTTGCTTTACTGTAAAGTTGCAGGATTCTCAACTTTATACAAATACATTATGTACGATTGATCATCCATAAACTCTCGAGTCACTTGTAGAAGATCCGATGATTTTAAACAAAAATTTTGGTCAATGCCTCTAACCAACACGGAACGAAGTAGCTATCCTCTTCAGATCCTTGTAGTATCTCTTCCATTGAAGCCCTGTAGCACCAAACATAAGCAATCTAATTGCGTGTTAAACAACCAAAAGGTAACCGGAAGAGAGATTTTGACTCACCGTTTCCGGTGACACTGAACAAGTAAAGGCGGTTTCCGGCAGCTGTTGCAGTGATCAGTACATGAGGTGGCTCTAGCTCGAATTGGTAATAGAGTCTACCCCCGTGTTCTGCTACATTTGAACTTAACACCTTCCCTTCTACATTCTCTCCAATAACTTCTGGTCCAAAGGCGTTGATCACCTTCGCTGGTGGTCCAATATTCTCAATCTTCGCGTCTTCCCCAAGGTCTGTCAAACGATTTATGAACCAATAATCATTACACAAGAACAGTAGGAATCTTGTAGCCAGCAAAAAAAAAAAAAATTGGTATAACAAGAAACATTTGTAAAACGGTTCATGATTGTCTGGTGAGGTCCACTAGTCTATATAAGTGGCTCTAGGTTAACACACAAAAATCAAACCAAGCTCTACGTATAGGATTAGACCAGATTGCATTGCTTCTAACTCAAACGACTAAATTTGATGAACCTGTAATGGCAGAGACCACTTAGGCACTTACTATCTGCAAATCTTAAAACGGGAGCGACAATAACAGACAAACGGCCTTCTTTAGGATTAGCAAATCTCAGGTCAATCTCGGTGCCACCAAGATCAGCGATCGATACAGGTACCTATATTGATATAACAATGGAAAGAATCTCAAATCTCAAATATGGCTAAAAGCCTAAAACATTGCAATAAACCATACTAAAAAAAAAAGAGCCGAGTGACCAAACCTCATTCCAACCTTGAGGAACAGAAAAGGCGTAAGGGATAATGGGACTCCAACCAACACCATGCCCTCCTGATTTCTCGTCTGGTCTACGGTATGTTCTCCAACCTGTCTGAGCATTACAATTACATTTCACCAACAAACTCAACTACCAGTATAATACAACTCTCTGGTAACATCCTCAAGTAATCTACATACACTTCAACTTTGATGTTTCTGTTTCGATTTTCAATTCCTAACCGATGGATTGTTGAGGAAGTAAGGTTTTTTCAAGCAGATTCCGAAAGAGAAAGGAGAGAAACGAACCTTCCTCATCAGGTTCGGACAGACCAGGAACTCTCCCGGCAAGAAGACCCTGTTTCACGACAGCCAACACTTCCCCTGGAAACCCTAGAGCCGCCGACGAGGCCAACGAGAACCCAGACGCCATCACCGATCTTCTACTCAAAACCCTAGCACACGAGTCGTCTTCGCATCCTCCCGGAACCGATTTCGGTCTCGGAATCTCGGAATCACTTGTGTAATGAGCGGCGGTTTTCTTGTGGAAAGGATGACCGGAGAAATTGACGCAGTAGCGGAGCAGAGCTGTTTCCATCCTTTCCGTCTGGTTCCGTTTCGCATGCTTCCACTTTATTTTGTGATATGATAATAGTTGCAGATATTCATCGTTTTCTAGCCTCACACGTGTCACTACCTTGTAATGTTTACAAAATATACTAGTATCAAATTATGGAATGTGTAAAGCCTTCAAGTTAATGGAATCTAGTATTCAACATTTCATGAGTTTTTTAAAAGAAGAAATTAATTTAATTCTGATTTTCATATGCTACAAGTTGAATTTTCTTAAAAACGATTGCTTTGCGAATTGTCACCACATAAATTGGTCTCCAACATCTTCAAAGGATAAGAAATTCCATTTGACGGAAAATTAGAGGATTCCCAACTGAAAACTTTATCTGCATTACACATCAACTTAAACTCATTAGTAGACTCTCAGACGTGGAGGTACGGAAAAGATGCAAGTCAAATGGGATACAAAGAAACGGTTCCTTTATTTATAACGTTTTCAGAACATACATATGCCTAATTAGTGTTGTCACATATGCGTATTATTTTTCCTTTAGTGCCAGTTTTTACTTTGAAACCGCCCATCTTAATTATCGTTCGGGCGAAATCCATAACAAAATCTGCTTTCAAAGTAGTTTCGGTTGTCAAATATAAGTCGACGATCTTCCTCGTAGTACTGTCGTGGTACAAGAGTATCGCTCTACCAAATTTTATGTTTTGAAATTTTTTTTTTTTTTTTCGAAACTATTAAAGTGTTACCGCAACAACAGCTTCTTTAGTAGAAAGAACAATAACGTCAGCGCAAGACAGAAAGCTCGGACAAAAACGCTCAAGCTCTTATTTGGCTTCCTTTATAACATCGAAATTGCATACACTTGCGTTACCTGCAGCAAACCTCTCGTCATCATTTACATTGTGTTTGATTAGAATCGACCCATTACGACCCTCCAATATACAACCAAACCAATTTATGTTAGTTTAACTAAGAACATAACATTATGAGTGTTATGAAAATGTTAAAGGAAACTTAGATTATGATCTGACATTGTTTTATGAACTTAGATTTTAGAGTTATATGAATAAGGAATGGTTATCTTGTTAAGATGCACTTTAATCTTGTTAGTACAATATCATCATTTATTAGCATAACATGAGGATGACCAAAAAAAAAAAATTAGCATAACATGAGCACAAAATTAACATAACTCTAGCACAATATCATCATTTAATTCTAGCATAAGATAATAATTGAATCAAACGGGTCAACTCACTAAAAAAAGAAGTAGATTACTTTATTTCGGTTGTAGATTCTTAATTATACTTAATTAATCAAAATATTTGTTGTATACCATTTGTCATACAACCCCCAAACCAAAATATAATTCACTCCAAAGAAAAATACTAGAAAACAAAAGCTCAATGTTTTATCATGGACGTAAAAATCATGCATCGTTTTATTTATTATTTATTTGATATTATATAGGCTCGTTAATGAGAAAAGAAAAATTATATGTATTTCAATTCAACTTCGTTTATTTTTTATTCCAACATACCCGGATAGAATACTGAATAGTTAACTTAATTGTATATGAACTTTTATTTTATCGAAACTAATTTGTAGCATTGCAGATGCGTCTGATCTCTCCTTCAACACCGATCTTCACCCCAATGGCACCCATCTTTACCATGGATATAGCGAAATCCGCGGCAAAATTAGCCTTTGAACTCTGGTTATTTGCCAAATACGAATCGATAATTCTCTTCATGTTATTGTCTTGGTACAAAACAGAGTCGGATAGGATGACTCCTCTGCCATTTTTGATGTTCTGGAAGATTTGGTCGTCGAACACAAACTGGCTTTCCCAATCCAAGGGAATCCTGACATTAACATCGCCGCCTTGGGGACACTTTGACCTCAACACTTGGAAGAATTCTGGGTTTATCGTCGGATCTTGAGCATCTAAACGATGTATGACGAAGAAACACGCTGTTGTGCCGATAGTATGTGCACCTTTCAACAAAAAAAAATATATATATATTTTTGATTAACAAGATAGTTTATGTTTAATCAAGTTGTCGAGATTATGGAAATTACCAGCACTAAGAAGTACAAGATCTTGATCTGAAAGCCCTTTTTCTCTGAATTTGGATTTCAAAATGTTTATGGAATCTTCAACATCTGGCAAATTCGCAGCGTTACTCTTAACTGCAGTCTGGCCATCTCTTCGACCGGTTGGAACCTCGTAAAAAGGTCCGTTTGCCTATTATTAAATAACATTCAATATCAGAGTTTTATTCTTTAACCCAAGATATATACTATTGGCACTATTTTGGTGAATGCAAAGAAGTTTACAAGTCATCATCAAATTTGTCCTTTCTAATCAATACTCTTAGCAAAATCTTTTTTTTGAAAGTATTTTTTATTATAATTTAAACTATTAAAGTGTTACCGCAACAACAGCATCTCTAGCAGCAAGAGCAACGATGTCAGCGCAAGACACAACGCCCGGACAAAAACGTTCAACCACTGATTTGGCTTCGTCTATAACATCGAAACCGCCCACACCAGCGTTACCCGCAGCAAATCTCTCGTCATCATTTAAGTCGTGTTTGATTAGAATCGACCCATCACAACCCTCCAATATACAACCAAACCAACTTATATATGTCAGTTTTACTCGGAACAAAACATCATGAGTGCTATATAAAAAAATGATTATGGATTGCGTTAGAACAATTCAATGGACCTCGACAAAGCAATCGTGGAAATGGAGACGGAGTAAGACAGCAGCAGTTCCGGGGTCGCGGGTCATTGCCTGTTGAACAACGTCACGGACGATTGATTCTGCTGATGGACATGTTTCTGAGTAGAACCCAGATTGGAGTTGTGCCTTCGAAAATCCCAATTGATCATGAACAAAAACCAGAACTAGAAATATTGCAACAGTTATCATTTTCGGACTCGAGAAATGATTCGATATACTCTCTCGTACTCTACGGCTCATTTTTTGTGATGATCATTTAAGGTAAGTTTTTTAATCATTGTTTGATCGATATTTATATGCATAGAGGAGATTACATAGAATCTTTCATATTTTTTGACTTTATGTCATTCATTGCATATAGCTGTTACCGCGTAAAATGCTTCCGAAAGATGACAAACCTTTTATTCAATTTTGTAAAAAGTATTCTAGTAACATTTAAACAAAATATACTATAAAAAAATTTGTTCCATCTAATTTTCATATAACTGAGTTCTTATTCCACCAGAAGCCATTAACAGTAAATAATAGATCAAATTATTTATAATTATAAAAAACAATACTTATTTCCAATTTTGGCCGTCTTTTTTCTTTAAAAGTAAACAAAATATGGAAAGCTAGTTAGTAAATATTTTTTTTTAATTAAAAAAAAAATTCAATATAGGACTTCATCAAAAAGGTTAACGTGGATAATTTATAATAACGTGGCGAGAATTAAAGTAAAGAAAACTGCATGTGGCAATAAATTAAAGAGATATATATTGGAAATCCATCGTAACGTCTTTTGTTTTCTCTGCAATTGTCAATGTGAATATCACTAAAGCTCAACCAAATGACCGCACATGGCAACAAATTTGAGGAAGTGTGACAAAGTGATCGATGAGTATTCTATGTATGTGGATGACTCTCTCTGAGACGGAAGGTTTCAGCCGAGCAAGGTTAGCTTCTTTGTCACGCGACAAGCAAGTGCAAGTCGGTTTGATTGTTATAACAGCCAAGGATATTTCTGTAATTTTGCTATCTCTGTATCGTCTTCTTCGAGTTTATAAAACAGAGGAGTGCGAAAGAGAGAGGCACGATTGAGAGATTGTAACAGAGAGAGAAAGTTATGTATTGTTGATAGAGAATGAGCTTTGGCTAACGTTAATGGTTTTTTGAAAAATTCGTTGTTATACGTAAAATTTACATTATTTTAACGGAAAGATAACCGATTTGCGTTTGGCATTTACGTTATTTGTACCCACAAAAAAAAAATACTTTTGCTTTTTAGTTTTTTTTTTTTTAAATCACACTTAAAGCCATTTAAAATAATCAAGATCGTATTGGGACATAATAAAAGACATGATTTTTCATGCAAGTATAAATTAATTCAAGTGGATCGAGAAAACTATGAACTTAGAGATTTTTACAAATTGTATTGCAACAATAAAAGTCCTGATACTTGTACGTATCTAAAATCTATCATATAGACATGTATGTACGTATAACATTGACAAGACGGAATAATGTAACCGTGTTCGTAAGGAAAAATACAGAACGAAGTTGAAGGAAAATAAGCTAATAAAACCAAAAGAAATAAAAAAATAAGAAATGAACAAAAATGATGAATTGATGGCACGCCAAGAGAAGAGAGTTAGAAAGATGCAAAACTTATGTTATGTCACTTTCCTTTGATATTCACACTCCCAACCTCTCTCTCTCCAATGACTAGACCAGACACATCTTAGTTCTTGCCCCCTTTTCTCAGACCATTTCTCACTCACTTTCCAAATTTTCCCCTTTTATATAAGTATATCTTTATTTCTAAAAATAATAGTGTGTGTAATTTGATATTTGAAACGAACCCATCATTTTTTCGCACTTGAATTTGATTTGATTTTCTAACCTACCCATAATCCCACTTCTATTCATTTTTTCCCCTTTCCTCGATCCCATGCGCTTCCTCTTAGTCTTCTTTCTCATCATCATCTTCTTTTTACTATATTTTTCTCAGGTATTTTTATCTTTTTAATTTATAATTTTATACATATTAATGAAGACCTCATTAATTTTTATTCCATTGTGTTTTCCTATGTATATGTGTGTGTGTAGACTATGGTGGTAACGGGTCACGTAAAGAGACGAAGTCACGAGGTGATATTATATTACAATATAAAATGAGATGGACAACTTCTCACGAAAAAGAAACTTGTTTATTCTGAATTTCATTGTCAGATTCATGTGTGTACTTATATATACAGACAATAGATGGTTACAAGAGGCTTTAATGCCATTACCCATTGGGATAGATAAATCATAACTAAACTATATTTTATATAATATCCTACAGAACTCTTGTCTACACATTTTATCAAAAAAAACAAAAAAACTCTTGTCTACACATGTTCATTAGAATAGCCTTTAACAAAAACATGTTCATGTTCATTAGAATAGTAGGACGATTAGTTCATATTTATCTTAGGTTAGATATATAGGACGGAATCAATAATCCCCAAACTTTTTGTGTAGCCTTTCGTTGACAAATAATTTATTTCTTTAATAAGAAAAAGGTTACGTATGACTTAGTTTTTGCAATTGCCAAAAGGCTAAAGGCTAAAGGCTTTTAAGCTTTAAAGCAAAAGGCTAACACTGTATGTCTCCACCCATTGCGCTAATATCATTATCTTAGATTCTATGAGGATCTCCTTCCCTTTCTTTATGCGCGCACACACACACATCTTTATGCAAACCATTTGCTTATAATCTTAAATTGAAATATGTAGTGTTAGTACAAGAAGTTCATTACATTCACTATGGTCAAATTTCCAAACATTTTTAGTTTCAGATATGTTGGCTTTCCATATTTTAATAAGATGAGTAAATTAACTGACTATACTTCATCTAATTTGATTTTGTTTCTCGAATCATTGATATCTGCATTTTTTTTTTCTTTAAGACGAATCTCATGATATTGTTGAATCTTGAATATAGCAAAGATAAAATGGTAGGACGATACATCAAACAAGTTTGTTTTTTGTTTTCGGAGGATAAGCTACATCGGACAAATTACATGAGACATATACTGGAAATTATGATTCACTGGTAATGTGTCATCAAGTTAGGTGGCTTTGATTAAAAGCTTTAAATTTGAATAATTATAATCTTCATTTTCCATCCATGTATTTGTGGTAAATTTTGGCGTAAATAGCATTTTAGTTTTCCAATTTAAAATACACCAGAACAATAGGTTAATCATACGCAAGAGAAGAAAACAAAAGAGTTAGGGAGATAATTTGGGTGAAAGCCTATTTTGACAAAGCACAAAGTGTAAGAGTTTTGAATAAATACATGTTTTCTATCCGAGTTTGCTGCACATTAGTTTTAAGTCGGGTGAAACTGTATGCAAAATAAAAAAAAATACTGTGATTTAGTTAACAAAGTTTGTGTTTTTCTGTTATATTATCTTGTATATTTACTTTTGAACCATAATTTTCTTGCGATGTTCGGATAAATTTGAAACTTATTTTAGTTCATTTCATAACAAATTGGCATTGAATATTTTCATCTGTATTACATTACATTTTTGTCGATGTTACATTGGTCAAGACTCAATTTCCTATTTAATGTCAGATAATTAATTGGCTATAAATAGCCCTTCAGTTCCTCATTGTAAAATATACCAAATGCAGCGAGCTTAATCATAAGTAAGAGAAAAAACAACAGAGTTAGGCAGATAATAAGGGTTAAAAGCTTATTTTGACAAAACAGTGGATACCAGTATTTTTGGTATACAAAATGGATTTTTTTCTTGGTTACGAATTTTTATTTTTGTTAGATTGCCGAAGAAAGAGTTATGCTTATGTTCAAAATTAAATGATCAAAAATGAAAGTTTTATGTAATTTAAAAAAAAAACTTGTTGTAGTACATGCTTTTTCTACCGTTATTAATTCTGTTAAACCACAGTAGATTTTTTGTCTCATCTTTATTTTATGTTTTGGTATATAAATCATGCTAAATTTAAAGGAAAATGTATAATTTTTTTTTGATCCATTCGACTGCATGTGTTAAAAGCTACCCAACTTTTTTGTTTGTTTGACATCTAAGAGCTACCCAACTTGTAAACTACTGCATCTCCTAATCTATGCATGTAAAAAGTAAAAACTAATTACAACGATTCGCGCCAATTTTTTTTTATTGGTAAAATAATAAAATAAAGAAAAATAACGTATAATGAATAGTATAACTATTTGATGAAGTTATCTAAAATATTTGTTAAAACGTTAGAACATATGACAGCTAGGATATGTCATTATATTAATTAAGGAATTATGATGTATAATAATCTAGTCCCTCCCCAACGCAAATAACGAAGTAAACGAGGGGTAATCTCGTCAACAAGTCCCTATATAACCCAACACACACACATTTGCACATAACTTATCCTACAACAGCTTAACTAACTAGAAAGAAAGAAGAATAAGCAAAGAAAAGAAGATGATAACGGGAAGCGAATTCTACAAAGTGATGTGTGCAATGGCACCACTCTATTTCGCCATGTTCGTAGCCTATGGATCGGTCAAGTGGTGGAAGATCTTCACGGCGGAGCAATGCTCCGGAATAAACCGTTTTGTCTCGGTTTTCGCCGTCCCGATCCTCTCTTTCCACTTCATCTCACAAAACAACCCTTACAAAATGGACACTATGTTCATCCTCGCGGACACTTTGTCCAAAATCATCGTCTTCGTTTTGCTCTCTCTATGGGCCGTTCTCTTCAAATCCGGTGGTCTCGATTGGCTCATCACTCTCTTCTCAGTCGCCACACTCCCTAACACTCTCGTTATGGGCATCCCTTTGCTTCAAGCCATGTATGGAGATTACACTCAAAACCTCATGGTCCAACTCGTTGTTCTTCAATGCATCATTTGGTAAATTTTGTCAGTTTTCTAAATGTCTTTATATATTTACATGCATTTTGACTGATTGGTAACCCGTAGAATGGCAGAACACAATTAATGAAAATGGGTGGTTGGTAAAATCAAATGAATTTCGTTATTATCCCGTATTTCAATTAATCCGAAACTATAGGATAGTATTTTTTTTATTAGTTGGATTATTTACAACCTATGATATTAAATGTGTGTATATATGTGTAGGTATACTCTGCTACTCTTCCTCTTCGAACTCCGGGCAGCGAGGTTGCTTATCCGAACAGAGTTTCCGGGTCAAGCAGCCGGGTCAATCGCCAAGATCCAAGTCGACGATGACGTCATCTCCTTAGACGGCATGGATCCGCTCCGTACAGAAACTGAAACCGATATCAACGGTCGGATCAAGCTCAGGATCCGACGGTCCATATCATCCGTGCCCGATTCCGTTCTCTCCTCCTCCTTGTGCCTAACCCCTCGAGCCTCAAATCTTTCTAACGCCGAGATTTTCTCCGTCAACACTCCTAACCGTTTCTTTAACGGAGGAGGAAGCGGTACGCTTCAGTTTTATAACGGTAATAACGAGATCATGTTTTGTAACGGAGATCTAGGCGGGTTCGGGTTTACCCTAGGCGGGTTCGGGTTTACCCGACCCGGATGTGGTGTAAGTCCAAGGAGGCTCTCGGGTTATGCTTCCTCCGATGCTTACTCGTTGCAGCCGACGCCACGTGCCTCGAACTTCAACGAGCTCGACGTTAACGGAACCGGTACGCCGGTTTGGATGAAATCTCCTGTCGCTGGGAGAATATTCCGGCATACCTCGTCGCCGAAGATGATGTGGGAGTCTGGGCAGAGACATGTTGCCAAGGATATTTGCAACGGTACGTTTTTCTTGGAAAGATGTGTCGGTTTCTTGTTTTCGTAAGCACTGACACGACGCCGTTTGGTCATTTTCATTGTATTTCGTATATTATTAATTTATTAATTGGTTTTGTCTTTTTTTTTTTTAAATTTGATGAATAGACAAACATTCAGAGACTACTTAAAATGCAGCTTTTTCAGATAAAATTTTAGCTTTTGTCTCCCTTATTTTCCAAATCCCTAGGAATATACTATTAAAATTCGATATAATTTTCACAAAAAGTAATCACTACATCACAGTTATTATTTTTATTTCATATACTGTGTGCATACTTTTGAATTTTGTTAGCTTGAATTTTTTTTTCCATGTTTTAAAGCATAAGATTTTAATGAAACAACATGATGGAGCATGTAAATAAAGCGGACCCCTCATACCACCCGCAAAGTTACAATAATCAATAAAATCATAAAATGGTCAACAAGATGTTGACTTTTTGTATCCATTGATATTCTTGGTCTCACAAGTCAATCCTTTTTATCTGAGAGATATCATTTTCCTCCAGCACGTGTGTAATCATCAGCGAAACCGACGCATGATTTTTTTTTTCTTTTTAAGTATTTGTTTCCATTAGTAATTTCCACAACCATTATTACCAAGACGACTTATAAGTAGTTTCTTCAAAAAAAGAAAAGAATACAAGACTGTCCTAAACTATATATTTGAGTCTGTATTAGCTGACGCGTGATTATATGATTTTGTATCAGTACCAGAGAAGGAGATCAGCTTCAGAGACGCACTTAAGGCTGCGCCACCGTCTACGACAGCCGGTGGTGCAGCTTCCATGGAGGAAGGAGCCGCCGGAAAAGACACAACTCTTGTGGCTGCTATTGGCAAGCAAGAAATGCCAAGTGCCACTGTGATGGTGCGGCTCATACTAACAGTCGTGGGACGCAAGCTTTCTCGAAACCCTAATACCTATTCCAGCATTTTAGGTCTTGTCTGGTCACTTATATCCTTCAAGTAAGTAAAAAATTACTTAAAATCTAACTATAATCATCGATCTGATAGTTAACTTTTATTGTATATTTTTTCTAATAAATAACGAATGAGCAGATGGAATATAGCGATGCCGAGTATAGTGGCATTTTCAATAAAGCTAATATCAGATGCAGGTCTTGGAATGGCCATGTTTAGTTTAGGTATGATCATTTCCTTATTAAACGTACATGATAGCTGGATAAACTTATTTTGTCTAAGGTATACGAATATTCAACAAGTTCTAAAATTACAGGTCTGTTCATGGCGTTGCAGCCAAAGATGATCGCTTGTGGGGCGAAGAAAGCGACAATGGGGATGTTGATTAGGTTCACCTCAGGTCCTCTTTTCATGGCTGCTGCTTCTATTCTTGTCGGACTGAGAGGTTCAAGGTTACATGCTGCCATCGTACAAGTAAGCATTGATTCATATGTAGCATTCAGAGAGTTGTTTCGATTTTGTACCATAATATATTTTGTGACTATAAATTTGATGAGGCCGATATGTTATTTTTTTCGTAGGCGGCTCTACCGCAAGGGATAGTACCGTTTGTGTTTGCGAGGGAGTATGGTTTGCATCCAGATTTACTCAGTACATTGTGAGTTTCTTGCACTCTCTTTTTTTAAAATCATTTTTACATTAATGGTTTCAATGTTTAAAAATGTGAAATTTTGTGTGTTTATTGGTGTTTTTGTTTTCAGGGTTATCTTTGGTATGATAGTATCTTTACCAGTAACTATTCTCTACTACGTGCTTCTGGGCCTATGATTCACAACACATTGAAGGAAAAAACCATCCTCACATATATGATCGATGAATAAAGGGGCGTGGAAATAGAGAGACTCGTGAGCTCTTAAGAATTGTTCCTGAAGAGCTTTTGAGCAAGATTAACGGTTACATTGATGAATCAAATTATCGGTAAACGGTTAGGGGAATATTTGAAATTGTGTACTTAATATTCGACATTGATAATATGGATGTGTACTTAATATTCGACATTGATAATATGGAGGGTACGTAGTGTAGAGGGTTAGGTAGGAATCAATCTTGAATACTGTTTCTACATTGATTCCTTCGAGCAGAAATGATTTTATTATGTATAGTGAAATCATGATTCATATAGGAATCAATTCATAATGAAGATTTTTGTTATAACCAACAATATCAAACCAATATGCATTACTGGCTGATTAATAATATATATATCTTATTATATAAAACTGAACGTGTTTAACGTGAACGTAACATGTAAGTAAAATTTTAATTCATCGAATTGCGACATGTGTTATTGTCAATTTAGATTGTAACACGTGCTAATATACTAAATTTTTTTTTAAAAAAGTAAAAAAAAAAATACATCATCAATATAATTGGTTAAAAATAAATAAAAATGTATAGTATTAACATAATTTGTTAAAAAATAAATAAAATATAAAAAAGGAAATAAGAGCAATGTAGTAGAATAAAAGGTTAAAGATAAAAGAAAATAAAATTATCTATGCAATATGTTAGTTAAGTAAAAAATAAAATGATCAAATTTGTTAAACAAAAAAAAATTATATATAAGAAAAATAAATTATTAATAACTCTAAATCAATTAGATAGAAAAGTTCATATTTATCAAGTTTAATTAGTCGGTTAGCAGCAATGTATATATATTTTTTTAATTATATATAAATATAATTATTATTAAAAATTCATATGATATAATTTATTTATTTTTTAATTATATAAAAATATAATTACTATTAAAAAAATTATGGTATTATGTGAATCTTAATCTAGTATAATTATAAATTCTATCGGTATTCTACATAGTCTCGTATGATTTTTATTTTTTTTTTGAGAAAGAGGTCTCGTATGATTTGGTTTCAAATCATAAACACTCGTTGACCTAGAGAATAAAAACAATTCTCAGTCTAGTAATAACAATTACGTAATAAATTTTGGTCATTGGATTTTCTGTCATACGACTCCTTAACCTTAATTAGTCGGGTTTGAATAGTATTTGAAAGAAAAAGAAAAGGGACGAGGGAAAAAAACACAAAAAGACAATTAATTACACTCATAATTGTATCGTTGAGACTTGAGAGTGACGGCCAAGAATATAATTAAGAGCCAATTAAGATGGGCACAATCGATTTATCTTTCATACTTTTAAAATTCACAAAAATTTCAACTTGATGGCCAAGAATAATAGTATTAAGGCAAAACCGCCCGAGACAAAGCATTTCGATGGGTGCCGATTTGCTGCTTTTAGAAACACCTGGGCGTGAGCAACAAGCCAAAGAATTAAGACCAGATTTTTTTTTTTGGTTGTTGTCGACGACCAGATTTTCATTTAATTAATTGCAAAATTTTAATTAAAAATAGATAAATAATTTCCACGTGGACGAGTTACAGTAGCGCCAAGTGGAAGACCATTCGAGAGCTAAGGCAAAACCAAATACAAAAGCGCCCCTAGTAACGCGAAATCCGAAACTACTACACACGTCGACTAAAAAATTACAACTTTACAAGATGACCAATTAATTCCAGTGGCATTTCCGTAAATACACCCTCTTCCATTACTATAAAAATCCCTTTTCAGTTTCTCTCCTCTCTCACAATCTCACAAAACCAAAGATCGAATTAATCACTACTGTTGATAATGGCTACGACCGGACAGATTATTCGATGCAAAGGTCTTTTTCTTTTAATTCTGCTTTTTCAAACATTGATTCATCGTCGTTGATCAGTTTACTCTCTCTTCATTGGTTTTTAATTATAAGATTTCACCAGTTGAGGTTTTTGATCATACGGATATTATCACTTTGGTTGCGAAATTTTTAGATTGAAACGTTGAAATTACATAACGGTGTCGTTTTATTGTGGATGCAGCGGCTGTGGCATGGGAAGCCGGAAAGCCACTGGTGATGGAGGAAGTGGAGGTTGCTCCGCCGCAGAAACACGAAGTTCGTATCAAGATTCTCTTCACTTCTCTCTGTCACACCGATGTTTACTTCTGGGAAGCAAAGGGAAATCAATTAGAGACCCAAATTTCNTAAATCAATTAGAGACCCAAATTTCATAATCAATCTCTGATTCTGATTTTATAACAAATTTCGGAATTTTACATTTTTTGATTCCGCAGGGACAAACGCCGTTGTTTCCACGTATCTTCGGCCATGAAGCTGGAGGGTAAAAAAAAAACCCCTAATCTTCTTTCATTTTGGTGTTTTAGGGTTTAGAGATTGAGATTTTTGGTTTTTGGTTGTGTAGGATTGTTGAGAGTGTTGGAGAAGGAGTGACTGATCTTCAACCAGGAGACCACGTGTTGCCCATCTTCACCGGGGAATGTGGAGATTGCCGTCACTGCCACTCGGAGGAATCCAACATGTGTGATCTCCTCAGGATCAACACCGAGCGAGGCGGGATGATTGACGACGGTCAATCGAGATTCTCCATCAATGGCAAACCGATTCACCATTTCCTTGGAACCTCCACGTTCAGTGAGTACACTGTGGTTCAC